>JAUTXX010021983.1:0-18696 GCA_032273605.1 Panulirus laevicauda
ATTGGCCCTCGACTGTGTTATCTGGTAAAATGAATGTAACTTGACAAGAAAAAATAATTCCGCTCAGCAGTTTTTTAAGGTATTACCGACTCCCGCTGCTGCACATTAGCCTTCAAGTGTCCCCGTTACCGCTGTCGTTTATACATTATATTTCTTGCGTTTTTCCCAGAGTATACTTGAATTTATAAGATATTTGTCTAAACGATTTTTTAAGGTATTTATAGTCTTAGCATTCACCACGTCTGACGGTAACTTATTCCAGTGCTCAACACACTTATAGGAAAAGAAGCCTTTTTCCCACGTCCATACTACATCCTTTAGCTTTGGGTTTTATTCCATTTGTCCTGGTAACCGTATTTTCTTGTATTTCGAAAAGATGTTCGCGATTTACTTTATCGAACTTGTTCAGAATTTTGAACAATTAGATTATGTCCACTCGTTTAGCCTCTCTTTGTATGGCAGATTTCTAAGGGATGGGATTAGTGTTGTTGCACATCTTTATAACCTAACCTAACCTCTGCCCTTCCATGTTTAGCAATTACTCATAACTGAATGAATCCATAATATCAGGATCAGACTGAATGGACCTCTCCTCATGATTTTCACATTCATGATTTTAACATTACAGTACACTACAGTAGTTATAGGTGTATTTACAGTCCCTGCAAGATTTTAGGAGATAAATTTCTCATTTCTTACACATTGTATGGCGTTGCTAGGAGATTTGCCAAGACTGCAAGTATGAACAGACAGTTTATAGGTGGTGTGGATGTGAAAGTTAACTGGAAAGATAAGAGAAATGATGAAGAAATGTTTGAAGCTGTAAATGAAAAAAGAAAGCTGATAGTAGAAAAGGAGGTTTGGGTCAGGCAAATGATCACAAAGAATTAATGATGCCTGTAATTGCTTGAAACTGGTATTGCTTGATGTTAAAGCCATGTGCAAATTTAATGTTAGAATTCAAAACTTCTGTGAAGGATTTGGGTTTGTTATGGGCCCTTGTTATGTTGTCAGTCTACAATATTTTTTAGTTTTGCATTTGGCTGTGGATCTCTGTGGATGCCAGAAAAACATGATTATATGCTTCAACTGGCTGGCAACTGTGGAAAGGCTAATGTAGGATAGCAGTATCATCGAGGAATATGATACAGCTGCACAGGGGCAAAATTTTTATTTTCAGTTGGATTATTCCCACACAGCCATTCTGTGGACTCACAAGAGTTGCTGTGGTTCTGAGTGAATTTATTTATCCTGGAATACTGAGAATTTAAAGTTTGCCATATATGTTTTAACCATAGATTACTTTTTAATCCTTATTGTGTTGTGGTTGGTAACTTATTTGGAATATGAGTTTTGAATAAATCAACAGATTCTGTGCTTCTTGATTGTAATTAGACAGGTCACCAGAAAACAGCCTTAGATGTGATGGAGCAGATGAATGTTTGTCGTGAGGCTGGGTTGGAGCGCTTATATCGGTGGTGTCAGTCTCAGTGTCGCTCCCCAGATCCATCCCCATTACTTACCCAAGCAATTGCTGCTCTTCAGGAAAGACCTGTTCTTTTCAAGTAAGAAGATATCTCTGATGTGTTCTTTAGTTTGGTTTTATAAGCTATCATTACATTTTTAGTGATGGACTATTTGATATGAATACTGGTTTTTCCTTGTTTATACCTTAGGTTACCTTCCATAGAAAATTCTTTGTAAGTGAAATCAGTAGAAATGAATATGTCTACGTTGTGAAAGGGTTTCATGGTTTTTGTCCTTGATGCAACAAGCATCAGAGCAAAAGTGATTATATCATGATGAGGGTTGTAGAAGTCCATTCCAGCTAAGATGACCTCTGCTTCGTGACCAGCACAGTTGTAGGCATCCCAGCATCTAAAGTAGAATTGATTCCAAGTTTAGTTAGCACAAGAGCTATAAGGGGAAGACCCCACCAAAGTGCCAAAATAGCCATTGTGAGAGGAGGATAGGGGATAGCCTTGCCTAGTTTGAAGTGAAAAAATAAGACCATAGTCAGAATACAGTAAGGATGCAGAAATTGCATTCAGTAGGAGGAAACAGAGGAAAGAATGAGGTTAAGCATGTTAGAGGTTTGTTGGTGATGATTAGAAACTCATGATGTATGTTTGTCATTCCACACTGTTACAGAGTGAAAAAATGGACCAATTAGAGCAGAGACAGTCTATATAGTATACATTGAGATTCCCTACATAGAGGAGTTCAGCATGCAGATAGAAAGTAACAACTTATGACAGAAAGTCATATACTCTAGTTATTGATGTACAGCCCAGAGCCTCTTTTATGGGCTCCTGCTGCTTTAAGGCTACACTTCACACTGGAACTAAGATATGATGAACTCCTTTGGAAAGAAGATTTTCAATGATCCTGTACTCCTCTCTGTCCACTGACAGTGGATAGCATTGCAGAAGTAACTTCATGCTTGCAGTGTAACTACTTGTAAGTGGAATCTGGTAACATTAGTCATGTAGTTGAAAAGTTACACATACCAGTAGAAAGTTGGGGATAGCTGTATGAAATATTGAAATAGAGATTTACAGGGTAAGGAGCTTTTGAGATAGATTTTATCCAAGTAGGGAGACTCAAAACCTGCAAGGTGGGCATTAGATTTTATTTTTTACTGCAGTAGGCACAGACACCACCCTTTGAGCAGAAATGTAGGTAGATATTATAGTTCAGTCATAGATATGAGAGTGAATAGCAGAGAAAGTCTTGGACATTTTAGTTTCAAAGAAAAGAAAATCAGGTAGGGAGGTAGGCAGATATTGTTCAACAAAAGGAGGTTTGATCTTAGACTGCAGATATTATAAATGTATTTAGAAAGAGATGCATTGAGGAACAGTGTTCCATTTGTTTATTGATGGGCAAGGGAGCCCAAGCAACTATGTAGCTGGCCTCAGCTGCTGTTGCCATTTTATTTTAATGCCAGAAAAAACTAATTTCCATTATTTCCATATATTCATTGAAATCAAAGCTAAGGTTTTCAAATATATCATTGAGTCGTTTGTTGTCAGATATTATGTGAGAGATAGTTTTTTGTTTGTTTATTGAAGACCAGCAGCCCATATATAGATGAAGTAGAAAGAAAAGACAGCAACCTGGCTCAGAGAATAGAACATGACAGCCACTGAAGAACTGTTTCTTTGTGCTGCCATCACAGTCCATCTCAACATCGAGATAGTAATACTTCCATGGTTGATGACTACCTGCCACATCTACCTGTTTGCTACTTTGGCCCCCGTTGATTTTGTATGTCAGTGGTAAAGTGTGAAAGGCCCTTTTCAGAAATCTTCATTCCAATTTCATCTTATTTTTGCATATATGATAAGAGGTATATATTACATACTGGCCTCAGTTTTGTACCTGTATTGCTGATCTTTTTCTTCCCTTCATTAAGAATGACCCCCTTATTGTTTTTCTTACATATATACCATAAAGGGTTAATGGCAATTCCCATCAGTGGCTCTCATTATATATTAGTGGCAAGGGAATCTTCTGGATATTAGGTAGATATGCCTCTTTAAAGGAGAGGCACATTGTTTTCATGAAAAAAAGATTCTGTCTTTAATCTCAAAACTAGGAGGCTTTGATATGTGATTTGCTCCTAAGGTATCTAGTGATTGTGAGTGTAATGAGGTAATAATGATTGTCTCTCTGATTGATTATTTTTTAGTTTTATTTTTTTCTGTAACTACTACTACTATTAACTCTTTTCCAGTCTTGTGGTTGAAGAGTGGATAGTTGTTCGACGGGGATGGCTGGTACGGGGTTTCTTAGGTGCTCTTACTATTGGGGGTCCTGGCGGTGCTCCTCGTCCCATTGAACTTCAGGCTCATGACCCTTTGAGATATGTTGGTGATATGCTGGCTTGGGTTCATCAGGCATTACCAACTGAGCGAGAAGCTGCACAGACATTGTTTGCAAACTGTTTAAACATTGGTAAGTGAAATAATTGCTTTGGCAGATAATCCATCCATCTATCTGTGTACGATGTGCTGTCTTGCAATGTCAGTAAGAGTGGCTTCTGCCAGATCTTCAATGCATTTGTTTTTGCAGGGCTGCATACACTTTACCATGGTTATTTTAGCTTTCATTACATATTTGGTATCCACCCTTTCCATATGTTTCTGTCATATTATAGTTCCATCCATAATATTTTCCACCTCTCAATTTTTGTTCCATACCTCATGTATCATTAGGTCCACTTCTTTCAGATGGATATACTCTTGAATGCTCATTGAGCTCTGTCCATATATAAAGAATGTGGGCAAAGGACCACATCTGAATCAGATTGTAAATACTGAGCATGAGAAACATCCTAAAATCTTTGCTAGAATTACTCTTGTATATGACAGTTCACAGTGTGAATGCAAGTGTTCTATACTTCTCATATGACTCATCAGTCAGACACAATTTAGAAGGTTATGGGGCAGCCTAGAGGTAGCCAAAAGAAATAATGCTCCAGTGTGCTTGGCATTCATGTTAATAGCAAAGTGCTAGTTAAGTCATGTGATGCTCATTATATCCTACACTGGTGTCGTGTGATAAGCCTTTTTAAATGAAAATATATACTTACATAAGAAGGAAAATTGGAACAAATGAATATGTTAGAGGCAAGAATGTTAATTAGATTGATATAAGTTACAGAAGAGATGAAGTAGTCCATGATGAGTGGCTTCATATGATGTTCAATCTGTTAATATTGTAAGTCAGATTTTTCTGTTTTTGTTTTGTGATCACCTGTTCACCAGAAATCTTAAATCTTGAAGGCTAATGTCTAAAGTACCATTTTCTTCTCTTTGTGGGGTCATGTACTCCTTGATAAGAGATTAGTTTACTTTGTTTTTTCAAATTTCTCTTATTACCTCTGGGACTACATAGAAATACACAAACTTTGCATGGTCACAGGACTGAACTTATTCCAGAAGTGCTTTCAGAGCCAAACCATGTTACACTAATGTTAAACTTCAAGAATTTCATGTTAAAGATGGGTACAGAATGCTAGATTTTTTATGTGCTATTTTTTTTGCAATCGTTGTTAGATTTTTCTCAGTACAGTTTCGTATTTATGGCATGCATTTTTCTATACAAGTTTATCTTGCCACTTAGATATAACTCTGTAGGTTTGGCCAACAGGCTTTTCCAACCATCTGGGTATTTTTCAATCACCTGATATGAATTTATCAAACAAGGGTTACCCATAATTACATCAGATCAGCAGGGTTGATTTCCATTAGCACCAAAAATATGGCTATTTATCTTTGTAAAATTAATGTGCAAACAATCCTTGATTCCAGATCCTGTAGAGCAGACACGATCTACTGTAGCCAGCATCTCTGAGAGTGTTTGTCGACCTCTGAAGACTCGGATAGAGCAGATGATTGTGACTGATCAGAGACGTGAGGGAGGGAAAAAACCTGTGCAGCTGTATAAGATTAGCAACCTTTTGCGATTCTACCATAATACCATCCTACAGGTCATTTGACTTGTTAGATCTGTATCTTTTTTTTAAACTTTTGATAGTATAATTTATTTGTCTCTGAGACACTGAGTCTTAGAGTCTTGTGCTTATCTAGTCTCAAACTCATTCCTAGGGTACACTAAAAGGGAATGAAATATAAGTTAGATCGTTAAACCTTTTTCAGAGACATCAAGCTTATTGTTTCCATATTTTTACATTTCTTTTTATGTGTATAAGTGTATATTATTTGTTCGTGTGTAGGGCCATCATTTACATCTTTCAAGTATAGTTTTCTTTTTTCACCTTTCAATAATTTTTACATTCACATAATTTCATAATTAGTGCTGTAAATTAATAGCTAATTTCATAATTAGTGCTGTAAATTAATAGCCAGATGATTGCACACTGTTTTTAAATATGAGACAGTCAAATTCATTTCAAAATCAACAGAGATTAATGTTGAATAAACAGATGACTGACTTTTTTATATGTTCTTAACTCTACCTTGCTAACACGGGAAATGGCGAATAGTTTGAAAGAAAGAAAGAAAATATATTTCTATTTTTTTTTCTTTTTCTTACATATTTGCCTTATCCTACATTAGCAAGGTAGTGTTAAGAACAGAAGAGTGAGCCTTAGAGGTTATATCCTCATTTGGCCTACCTCTCCATTCCTTATTTTGGAAAATTATCGACCAACTCCCAGGGGTGGTGGATGACCAGACTTAATTGTGAAGCAATTTTTAATGGATTAGTATTAAGATATTAATGGCTGAAAGCTTTATCCTTTTTATGCTTAATTAGTTTATTTTTCAATATAACATCATCTGGTTACCATTGCTATTTTCCAATTTAATGTCATCTGGTTACCACTACATGCTCTATCAACTGAGATTCCTTTCTCAGTTAATTTCATTGCAACAAATTTCTATGAAAGTATGGTAATTGTCTCACTTTTCACTGGGTTCATATTCTATCCACTTACACATACAAATTCTGAACTTTGATGTATTTAGCACAATTCATCTTATTTATTCATGCTCTTTAAGCATCCATCTTTACTCATAGGATAATTCCTCTACAACATGTTTTTACTTTAATAATTTGCCATTTTTCTTCTATAGTCTTTCAGTCTTTCCAAATGAATTAATTAGGGCCTCTGATACCACTGTTTTCTATTGTCTTTTGAAAAAGTTCCTTCACTGATTTGTGCTCTCTTATTGCAATCCTTTTGTTTTGTACTTAGAAGGAGATGTGTGACTCATGTATGCCTAGATTTTTTATAGTTTCTTACACATCAGAAATAACCACTGGTGATAATGTAGGATTTTGTGACAATTGAAAATTCTTCATGTTGTTTTGGCTACAAATTGAAAGAGATCTTTTTGCATACACTTTATTTACATAAATATTTTGTTCAAATATTCTGTTGTTAAGTTCTTTATACTTTCAGGTGACAGATGCTGGTCTTTTGGTGGCAACGCTTGATGAACTTCATCAGCTTAGCTACAAAATGTTCATATCTGCCTTGCAGAGTCAGGTAAAGAATTGGAACTAGAATATAGTGATTAGACTATTCAGATTAGCTCATGAGCAGTCAAATCTGTCAGTGGTTTGTCAGTTGAAGGGATGACTTCTCTGTTATGTGTTTTGATATCATGTTTGATGGTTATATACAATATTTGCTTTCAAACCGGTTGGAAGTGTGTGCCTCTGCAGTTTGTATATTATCAAGTCTAGAAAAATGTGTTTCATGCTTAAGTTCTTGCTCTTTCACACACATAGGTTACCCATGTCAGTGAACGTATTGAGCCTCCTGGTGAGATGTTAGCTCCTACATCTGGTGTTGCACGCACTCTTGGACTACTTACTGAAGTAATTACAGCAGCAACTATAGCAGATGATGCCCAGCACGACTTTAAGCAGGTGGGAAAGTAGCAGACTTGTGTTAGGGTCCTAAGTTCAGGTTCCTGCATGCCCTTTTATAGACAGCTCTTATCACTAAGATCTCACATCTGAAATCCACTTGTGGATCTCTGCTAAGATTTCCATAATTATATGCTTGTGAATTGTGAAGCAAGATAATTAAGATACTTGTTTTGATTTAGCTTTTAGTTTTTATTGGCATGTCCATGAAAGAATTACTTTTGTTATCTCGCCTCTGCAAAACTATACTTTTTTCATGCTTTTCTGTACCAGCACCTGAGATATGTGGTAGAGTGCTGTGGTCAGGCTGCATAACATATTAAAGTCAAAGCTCCTATCACACAGATAGCACTGTACATATACTTTCCAAATCCAACTTCTGCAAAGCTTCATCTTTGTTTCACATTTTGTAAAGCCTTATTCTTTCTAGGATCACATTGTGATGATGCTACAAAGACATGATTTGTGGAGAATTTTAAAACATTCTATTTTCAGTCTCTGATGCTGATAGCAAATATGGGAATAATGCTCTCTATGAAATCAGTTTTTAAAGACTGATGCAAGAGCTATAAAAGCATTAATATTCTAGGTATTGAATTGTAATTTATCCTGACTTTCTCTTTTATATGATATCATTTGTTTAAACATCCAGTTTGACTTTGCCTCCATTATGAATAATTTGTACATTTCATATTTCTCCAGATTGTGAGCTGTGTAGTTGACCCACTGGTGAATGCCATAAATGAGAGTGCATCAGGACTAGGGACTGTAGAATCTGCCATTTACTTATTAAATTGCTTTCATCAGTTGCATTCCACTTTATCTCTTCTACATACTACTGGAGAGAAATTGGAAATGATTCAGGTAATTTGGTAACGTATTTCTCTCATTATTTTGTTTTTCACCACTTGTAAAGCAGATTTGAAAATTTAGATACATTTGTCTTTGTTCAGAGAAAATTCTACACTATGAATCTTTGCACTAAATTACTTCATGGATAAAGATAGGATCAAAGTTTATAAACAGAATGTGCAGAAATAAAGTAAGATCACAGTATATTGTCTTCCAAAATACTGTTTATTTGTGATGAAATGAAAGCATACCACAGAAATTAGAAAATTTTTGGGTTTTACCAGGGACAGATTGATGCTCAGCTGGACACTCTATCCCAAGAACAGATCAGTGCAATTTGTCACAGCTTAGGTGTGGCTGGCATGTACCCTACAATTACCCATCCACCAACTACACCACTCTCACAGAATCCAGTTTGTCAACCCCTTGCTATACAAGCTTTTATGGTATGTCAAGAATTATTCATGTGATATTCATTATTATGATGAACTTTTTTTCATTTCTGTTGACTGTCACTTTTCCCCTTTTCTATCCTTTCAATAATTGTAAGCTTTATTTCCAAAAATTCTTCATCCTTGCATAATACTGCTTTGTGTAATTTTTTTGTCATGTTTGTCATACTCTTTGTCTCCATATTGTTTTTGATGTTTTATTTGCATAGCGTTACTGCTCTGAGAGAGATTTGGCTTTTATATATAGATTTGTCTCTGTTTCAAAATGCAGTTGAGCCAGGAGCTCCATATTTGGGATGTTACTCTAAGGTAATAAGCACTGCTCTTGAGTGTTGTTATCCTACATATCTTAAGCTCATAATATATATTACCTTAATGATTCTAATAGTTTGGTTTGATTTAGTAGACTTTAATGGAAATGTCATATTATCATAGGTAATGGACTGTTCCTTGTGATAAAGAAAAAGAACTCATGCGAGAATATAAATTTATATCTGAATAGTGGATTCAGAATCTGTCCCTGAATTGTAAGACAGCTGTTACAACTGTCAACATATGCAAAATTTTTCCTCTAATTAGAATTTCCTCATATGTTAACTGCATATTTCTATTCTGTCGATGTATAGTAATGTCTGAGTGTTGTTTAAACAATTTATTTACTCTTGTAGATCCTCCTTCAAAACATTAGCTAGGCTCTCTGTATTCCTTTACAGCAAGGAAACAGTATGCAGGTAATTATTAGTGGAGGATTAGGTCAAATATTTGAAGATTTTTTCTTTTTATTATATATTTAACTGCCTGCCATAGCATCAGAAACACAACTGAGCCTTCAAGGAAAAATCTTTTCTTAGCTCCAAAATGTTTTCTTACTTTTAAAAAGTTATAGAGAAAGGGAAGGTTTTGGTCCATAACACCCCTCCACAATTCTTCCATGCAATGTGTAGGAGATATATGGATAGCACTCTTTCCTCCCTTTCTCTAAGCTTAAGAAAGAAAATTAACTAGTTTTATGTTCTTTCTATTTTCAGACTAAACTTGACGGTTTCCTCGCAGCACCTGACCACCTTATGCTTCCTCATACACGTCTCTTACTTAGTTCAAATTTTCGTCGAGCCTTGCAGCAGCGAACTGCAGAAGCAATAACATCAGTGTATGCCAAGCTCCATGCTCTTGTCCATGACCCTAAACATGGCTATACTGACCCAAGCTCTCTGTTACCTCGTGATCCAGACACTGTTAAAACTCTGCTTTCATAAGAATAGTATTGTTTTCTCTATTTTTTTTCATTTATAAAAGAAAGGAAAACTGCAAAACCTCATGAAGGCACTTCAGGCACTTGACTGCTGCAGTAATATGCCTCGAAAAAAAGAATTATATCTCTCACAGCAAGAAATCTCTTATTTTTGTATATTCTTTGATATGGCATGTAATATAGATGGGAAATGTTTCATGTATGATTGCTTTTTGTAAAATCTGAATTCAAAATATGATTTCCTTATTTAGATTGAATCAAGATTGTGTTGTTTTATCATGGAGGTATAATGTCGTTTTCATACATTAGAACCCCTCAAAATAAGACTGACTTGGCCAAGGGATGTTCTATTTAAACAAAGAATTTAGAATGGAAAAAGAACATTAAAAAAATCTAGCTGTTTTGACCTAAAAACTAAAATTGCTTAGAAAAGTTATAGATATTATGTCTCAACTACTCACCACACATTCAGAGAAGACAGGGAGAGTTGAGAGGGGGCTCTATACATTGTTGTTTGCTTGATAAGTGTCCTTCCTTTATGAACTAGGCAAAAATGATGTCTAAATGGACTCAGGATATCTGAGGTGAACCTGGCAATGTCACTTGTTGATGCAGAGATCCTGTAAACCTTGGAAGTCAAATTTATGGTTGCAGATGTATATTCTGAATGATATTACTGTGAGGTATTTATGGACTAGTTTTAGAAAAAAATCAAGATTTGAGGAGTTTCAATATTCTTTGATATGATTGTTCTATAATCTCGTTTTCAAATTTTGTTTTAAAACTATTTACTTTGCCTAAACCTGATTTTCAAATCATGTATTTTGTATTATTTATCACCTCCTATCCTTACCACATTGTCTGAATTAGGTTTATCTAACATATTCACCACTAGCCACGATTAGTTAATGAGTTATGGGCATGTTGCAAATCGAAGGGTCAAAGTTATGGTCTTTTTTTCTTTTTCACTAATGTATTCATTACTTAAATTTCATTGCTGATGTCCTTTAACCCACTGACTGTTGATGTGTGGTATACAGCACAGGACGCCACTAGCAGTTGACTGCGAGTGTGGGGTATTCAATAGTCCCATAAGCAGCAAACAGCAAAGAAGTGAGTGACTAGGCAACTACTGGTAACTCAAACAATGTTTCTACATCTTTCATCCATATTTTCTTTTTTTTTACTTAGTAATCATGAAAATGACATGGGGAGAGTGCATCATTTTTTTATATCAGAAAATACTGTCCAGAATATTTTGGAATAAAACTATAGAACAGGTTAGAAATTTGGTTCTGAAAACAATCTTTATCATATCATAGTTTATCCTCAAGTTACTGGATACATGAGCAGTGAAAAAACTATTCATCAATGAATTTCATTATTGGTAGGAATAGATTCATCCATGATTCACATTTCAGTGTAAGAATTTTTCACCAAAATTCACACATTTTCCAATCACATAATACATCCCACTTACAATTTTTGATTACAGGCATTTAGTCTATGTAAAGATAACCAGATGATTTTCCTTATGCATGCACAACATCAGAGAGCCAAACATTCTCACATATACCAGTTAGCATTGTTACAAAGCTTTACTGAAAAGTTTGAATGGTGAAACTCATGGAAGTTACTCACTGAATTTCCATAGTTACATGTGAGCATTAACAGGTACTAAGTGAATATAGTTGTACTTATTACTACACACTACAGAGGCAGAAACATTATTGTTCAAAGGCTATCCAGAAATTGCATTTGATTGGTGATGTAGAATTAGCCAATCACTTTGCAGAGAACACTGAAATGTCATTAAGGAAAACTTCCTAATTTTTAAGTTTAATTGACTGACTCATGACTGAAAAGTCAAAGATATGTAAAAACCTTCAGTGAAAAAGTTACAACTATCTGTCCTTGGTATCTATTTTAGATTATATATTTCAGTATCGTCATTTAAAGCAGTATAGTATGTGTACTATGTCTTTAATGAAATTGGCTACACATATTATTACATACAGATGGTGGCAAGTTGTAACTGTTTTGTTTTTGCTGATGAATGTTTTTGAGACATTATTATCACTATCATTATTATTATTATTATTATTACTATTATTATTATTATTATAATTATTATTATTATTATACTTGACCGCTGTTTCCTGCATTAGTGAGGTGGCACAGGAAACAGACAAAGAACCACCCATCCACTCATATACACATATACATATACATACATATACACAGACATATACATATATACACATGTACATATCAATACTTGCTCTCCTTCAATCCACTCCCAGCACCATCCCACCCCACAGGAAACAGCATCGCTGCCCCCTGCTTCAGAAAGGTAGTGCCAGAAAATTAGACAAAAAAGGCCATATTCATTCACGCTCAGTCTCTAGCTGCATTCAATCATTTATTGTACTAACTTCATCAAGCATGTTTTTATTTTATGAGGTTTTCCTATAGCCTGAGACATGATTATTGGCATAAATTATACTATTTGAATAAAAAATCAAAAGCACAGAACCCTATTTGATGGAAACATCAGTTATTCACATCTATATCTGATAAGAAACCCATTTCAATTTCACATATTAAAGAACACAGTAAGCTATTGGATAGTTGCATGACCTAGTCAAAATATCACATAAATTGTGTATGTACTTTCTAAAATTAGTCAATATCATAATCCATAGTGCATTATGAGTGAAGTACAGTAAAATGTAATGGCATATCTTTCATAGTTTAAAACTTGAAAAAAAAGCCTTGAAAAAATAAATATCATAAATATCAGAGCCGATATCATAATTATATATTTGTGGAGATTCATATGACACATATTCTCCAGGATATGAGAATATGTGGTTGAATAAATACTTCATCATTTGCAGAATTTTCTAGTAAGTGCAAACAGTGTCATAGGTGTAATATTTGGGATTTTTATAATCTACAGAAGATCATTTTAATTGTTTTTCAAGAGAAAAACTACTTATGATTTCATACTTAATACTTTTCAGATATATGCATGAGTTCAAGAAACATCAATATAAAACTAATCACGGATGGATAAACAAAATTATCAATAGTTTTCTTATCTTCTGATACAGCCCATTATATATTTAAGTCCTTTTATACTCTTCTATATAGCTACATTTGTAGATGGAGCAGTCAGTTTTCTTGAGGGCAGAGTCCTTGAAGATTTTCATGTGTGACTGCATTTTCCGTGGTGCAAAGAATTCCAAGAAGCTGTGATGAAAATGTATTGGAAAAGTATTAGATTTGAAGGGACAACTTTGATGAAGTCTGTTATAATTGGTGTTCTTAAATGTTTTTCTGTGATAATAGATTTTTTACATCATCAATTATGTCTACATAAAGTTGGAATGCTTAGTATAATAGAATTGCTTTTTTGTCTAAATGATGCAAGAGAATACAAAGCATTCATTGTTTTTCAAGATTTTCAAGAGCATGGATAATACTGTAAATCTTAAATGCTCTTTTCAAAACCGAGTTTATATTCATATTGTATTGTGTATGATGCAGTAGAATAATATATCAAAAGAAATCATTGTTTCTGTAACCGCACATTTGTTTTTCATCAGTAGATAGAGATGTAAAACAAAGTCTACCAGAAAGATCAGCAACTTCATGAGGCATGGTATGTAAGGATTACATTAAGATATACATGTTGAAGTGACTCACCTGACAGCTGTAGTGCGTCCATCAGCATACCTGCCAGACTCGCATACTAAACGTGGTAAACATTGTTCACTCTCTAATGCCTCCGTCACTATCAAAGTCAGCTAGGAAGGTTCACACATATTAGACTGAGTAATGATATATAATAATTCTACATCTTTTTATAGATTATAAAGTTTACGTTGTTTAAGACATTATGGGTACATTATCTTGGTACTGTTAATCTCATCTGTAATACATATTGATAATGAGTTTGTTATTATAAGCACATGCCTCAATGTTATTTTAAACCATATCATTATCAATTCTAAGTAAATGAAAGAAAACATCTTGCATTGCATGAATATGGTGGTACCAAGACCATTCTCAGGGTCCAGAGATTCAAAGGACCTGAATCTTTGTTTTGTAATCTCCAATTCAATCATTTCCCTCTCCTTGTCCCCTCAACTTCTAAAATATATCCTCTTTATCAACTTTTCCTCACTCATTTCCTCCATATTTCCACATCATTTCAGCACACATTCATGAGTTGTCTCAGTCATGCTCCTCTCATTATCATCATTATTATATTATATATGATATACTTAATTATATGATATACTTAATGTGTAAGCTCTTACCTAGAAAAAACCTGAGGCTTCTCAGAAAACCATTACCAGCTATATCTCACTGACTAAGAGTCAATGTCTCACCTGATCAATAGTGTCCCAAGGGATGTAGGAATCCAGTGAGTTTAGTGCTCTATTTTTTTGGATGCTCAGAATTGGTGCAGTTGGGAGAACAACAGGTGGCAATTCTATTGAAGGAAGTAGACCGATGCTATTGGCGGTCAAGATGCCGAGAATGACGCAAATGATGATCAGAGGGATGAGGAGCTGTTGGACCAAAGACAGAGTGGACTGTTCAACATCTCATAAATATGTTTAGCATCCAATGTATAGCTGAAGTCATATTCAGTGTTATCTTGTTTGAGG
Source organism: Panulirus laevicauda (assembly GCA_032273605.1). Taxonomy (NCBI): domain Eukaryota; kingdom Metazoa; phylum Arthropoda; class Malacostraca; order Decapoda; family Palinuridae; genus Panulirus; species Panulirus laevicauda. The sequence goes on from JAUTXX010021983.1 coordinate 14,646, forward strand.
CTATTTATCATAGATGAAAATTATTGTAACTCTTAATGTGATTCAGAGGACAGAAAATAAAAGAACGTATATCTTTTACAGTTCTAAATGAAAGAAAGAGATGCCAGGGAAAGGATGTACATAGGGTATGTATTACATACATATAGATATTAGTGGATGGAAAAAGCAGACTGCTCAGGGGAAGTGATTGACAGAAAACCCCTATACTCCATCTTGTTACTTATGAACTACATCAATGTTAGTAACAGATGGAGGAAATGGGTGCTAGATGCTTAATAAGGCCATAAGAGAGGGTGTGTAATACATTTTGTTGAGTTCTAAGGTATTAAACAAATATATATCCCTTTTCTGTGAAGAAAAGGAAATAAATTTACATTTCTACACATGTATCAGTGTCTTTGGAGCAAATTGGATATTCTATAAAGATTTTTCTAATGCTAACCAAGTTCTTATGTGTCTTACTCTCCTGCCTGCTGAAACAAGTCTTATGTTGCATAGATAACATGTCAGTTACTTTGACATAGTTGTAGCTCTTCTATTTCTGAGTTGCACAGCAGCTAAGGCTGTAAAAGATAGACACAAAAGCAAAAGGTGAGGGATTAAAAGCATGTTCTTGCAAATAGGTTAAGTATCTTATGTCAATAATGTATCACCTTGAAAAGATTATCCTGCATTCAATAGATCCAGTGAAGTGAGTGTGTGAGGAGTTTCTAAAGGATTTCTAATGCATTGAGATTTTTCTACACAAATATCTATGTGTGGAGGGCATTAATCTATTTCAGGAAGTTTACCATGATTTTGATTTATTGGTAATATTACTCATAATTGTATCAAAATAGAAAAATATCAAAGTCACACATGAAGAGCCGCAGGATGTAGAAACAATGACAAATTTATGATTTAACTGATAATACTCCTCAAGTGGATGCCAACAAGGTTTAGCATTCTTAGGTACAAAACTCTGGTTTGCCACCTACATAAATACTAATAATAATTAGAGAGGTACTGAACACAAACTCCACCACAAACCTTTTCAACAGCACATTTGTCATCTTTCAATAGCTTCTTCTTATCCTCCTCCACAGGGTAGTAGTAGTAGTAGTATCCCTGGTCACCTTCATCTGGATGGTAGTGTTCTGCTGGTGGTTCCTGCAAGTCATACTAATCGTTAACTGGTGTTACTGTATTGGTAATCTTGCAGAGTTAATTTCAAGGTGTTACAGAATGTTGAGGGGTTCTTGGAAGCTAGTATCAGTTGTACCTCTATTAAAAGTGGTCATAAAGGGCTGGTGTCAGGTGGTCATGGAATGTGAAAAGGGACACTGGGTCAGCAAGGTGAATGATCTTGTGGGTTTGGTGTCCAGTGGTATTATAGAATGTTAAGTGGTCATGAGGGGGACGGTGTTAATTGGTTCTGTAAACCAAGCTTTTGCAGATCATCATTTTTTCTATGCTGGAGACAAACATCGACACTGATACTAGGCCATAATTAAAGAATGAAAAGGTTTACAAAGAAAGTGAAACAAAGATAGCAGAGTAAAATGTTATAAGATTTTTGGAGTAAGTGGAAAGTCTCTCTTTTAAAAAGGAGCAGGTTAAAATTGTTAGGAAAGACTTGATGGGGCAAAGGCGTCGAAGCTTTGCATTGTTGGGAAAGAAATTGTATCACAATGAATTACTCTTGAGTTGCCCTTCAGTGGTGCTACTTATCAAGTGACTACAGATTGCCAAATGGTCATCAGAGTTTAGTTTCCATTAGTCACACTGGGTTTGTGTCAAGGTTGGTGTACAGGGATCAAAAAGGATTAGTGCTGGTAACATATGACAAATGGTCATGGAATATCAGACTAAGTTAGAAACAAGTGGTTAACGCAGGGTTGATGTTTAAGAGATCAAAATGTGTTTGCTTACACTTGACGACAAACAGTCATGCAAAATTTATGTGCTTTAACTTGGAATGTTAGTATCTAGTTGTCAGAATGGATTAGTATTCATGGAAGGTTAATGTAATGTGGTCATAGAGGATCGGTGATAAATGATCATTATAAAAAAGGCATTAAGGGTAGCAGATTGTAATCAACACCTAGGCACAGAGATTGTATGTAAATAGCTTTCAAAACGTTAACGACTAAGTTCCCACTTTGGGCTGGTCATGTTTGGTCTATTTCAAGAGGTCAAAGGTTATAGTCAATTGGTCACGGGCTAATGCCAAGGAGTTAAATTGGAAGATCAACTTACGTTAATGTAAGGTTGTAGATATTGTGTCATATGGTCAAAGAGGGTTAGCACCAAGGGTACAAAGAGAAGGTAAGAAGCAATGACACCAAATCGTTATTGTTTGAGAGAGTTTATAGAGTCATACGGTCAAACAAAACTAACAAGTTACAAAGTCTTAATGTAAAGTGATCACAGAGAGACAGCATTACTTGATTTATTGGGCTTTGTGTGATCATGTGATCCCATGTGATCACACACATATCTGGTATTATGTGATTACACTAAGGAACATTAAGTAGTTACAAGTTGTGGTCAAATGATTAGAGATGGTGAGTGTCATAGTGTCATTAAGATATGGTTACAGGTGTGCTAGCTTATGTCAAGGAGTCTCACTGGAAAAGATGTCACAATGTTAGTGCTAGATGGTTACAGAGGGGGTGGTGTCATTTTCTGAAAGCTAATGTTAGATATTCAGTGACTCTAGGGGCCATAAAGTGTCATCATCATACAGCCATAAAAAGCATTGTCATGGGATCACACTAACTTTGAGTTCAGTAGAGAAAAGTTAACTTCACTGGCCTCACAGGAATAGTGAGAATTATTGCATAGGATTAACGTTTAACCGTGACCGGGATTAGGATCAACAAATCACATGTTGTCTTTTTTTGTGCATCATCATCATTTCATGCAGTTTTAAAACAAAACTTATAGAATGAAGTATTCAGTACTGGGCTTCTCCTGATGTCACTCTACGATCATAACTAGATGAGGAGACTGAGCAATTCATGTTTACTGATTCTAAATTATGTTCAACCTGAGACACCAAGTTAGAGACCACTTCAAACTGGGTGTGTTGTAAGCTTTGACCTCTCGGTCTTAGTACAGCTTCCCACCTATTGTGAAAAGAGAGTTTGGGGATGCTGCATGTCATATAACATTAAAAAAATTCAAAGTCAATGGTAACTTTATCTGAAAAAACGAAGAAATACACACTCACCGCTGGTTCAGGAGCTTTGTAGTCTCTGTTTTGAAGCGTCTTGGAGTCGATCTCGGCTTCTAAAGCAGCGAGCTGGGACGGGTTAGCTAGGGTTAGGGCACATAGGGTTCCCACCACCACGCACACCACTGCCACTTTCAGCATCCTTCCCGACGCACTCTGAAAGAAGATTTAATGCCTGCTGTCAGCTGCGGTGGCAGTTTAGGGGACTTAAGTATTAGGGAGATATGATACATCCTTACTGTACTGCATCTCATAGTCATTGCAAGACACGTGGAGTCTAAAGGGGCTGTGCCTTGACTAACGGTATGTGTGCCCTTATCTGAAGTGTGCGTGTCCCTACCCCAGCCTCTCAAGATACTCTGAGACTGTATTTCTATCTACAATCAATTCCCATCTTAAATCTACCTCCACCTGTATTTTAGCTCCACGATTACCTCAGTCTCCACTTTCGTGTGTCAGACGTGTATCTTCCTATGTCTGCATACCAGTTCTCAAACTCTAATTTTTTGATCATGTTTCTCTTTTTATCTGTCCTTTCCTTTCTTCCCTGATATCAACGTAGTTTGAGGGGAGAGTCGATCGTTACTGCCACACAACACAGCTCACCTTCGTCTCTCACCATACGCCATAACCCTTGTGTCCAGAGTTTATCATTTGTATCTGTGTTCTTACTCGTCTATCATTTTGCTTTTGTGAAAGCTGAGAAGGAGGGAAACAACGAGGGACATTCGTATCTGACCTGTTCTATTGCTTTCTCATTTTTTACGAACATCACTTATGTGCTTCCTTTTCTGAAGGGTCCAGTTCCGAACAAAAGGTCTCCTCGTGGGTATG
>JAUTXX010022090.1:1491-18684 GCA_032273605.1 Panulirus laevicauda
TAGATGCACCAAAGGCATGAAAAGTCTTGGGATATATTGAAATGGAGTTTGTAGTGATGGGTGATGTTGTGAGTGTAACAAAGTGTGATCCAAGTTTGTCCAGGGAGTGTTGTTTCTGATGGGTTTATGTCTTGTGGGTTGGAGTTTAGAATCAAGTTGGGAGACCAGTTCTATAGTGCTTGTTGGGATATTTTATCGAGTATGTGTTTTGTCAGTGGTAGATTTCATAGGTTGGGTTACTGAAGTGTTAGGTAAGGGTAGTCTTTTAATGGCAACTTGTGGATTTGTAGTTAGTTACAATGTTTTTTTTGGCAAGGAGTGGTTAATTACTGTTGCAATAGAAATGGGTTCCGAGCATGTTGAGGTGGGCCTGTATAAGGAGGCCTCTTGTTTCATCATGAAGGTATTCAGTCCTTGTGGTTGCTACATAGCCTGTGATTGTTTTGAGTGCACTATTTTGTATGGCTTGCAGCTTTGTTATATTTACATTTGAGCAAACCAGACAGGTGAAGCTTAGTTTAAGTGGAGTAGATGAATAGTTTGTATAAGGTGTTGAGGTATTCTTTTTCTTGTTCAAATCTGGTGCCAGTTACTGTTCTAAGGGCATTTAGTTTGTGAGTTGCTTTTGTGCTGATGTTATTAGTGTGGCACATGAATGCCGTATATGATGCCTAGAATGGTTGTTTTATTTAATGGGAGAGACTGTCCATTCAAGATGACTGGAGGGAGTAAGCTGGATTCATGTCTGTCTGGAGTTAGAAGGGTGATTAAAGATGTACGTGAAGATGTAGACGTTCTGTTTTGAGTGAGCCATTGTTCCAATTATGTAATGTAACTCTACATGTTTGATGATCCTGTGGTGTAAAAGTCTTATAGTGTGAGGTCATGTACATACGAAAGGACCTTCATGTTAAAGTTTGCTTGAGATAACGGAGGTCATGTAGGAAGAGATTGGAGGGAGCTGGAAAAAGAATTGCTCCAAGGGGACTGTCAACTCATTCTCAAACTTCAGCCCGCCAGACATACACCCTGACAACCACAAACATTTGACACCTTCACAATGAAACAAAGATCTTCCTAGCATAGACCCACCAGTACGTGGTTCTTATTTCTATTCAGCAGCACTAGACTTCTCCCACCCAAACCACTCTATACCTAACTGTCAATCCCTAAGTAAATGTATAAAGCTTATCCCTGCCTCACACTCCTGTTACATCTGTTCACAGATCCCCCTACCCGCAACAAATATAATGCTGGCAAAACACTTATAGCTGACTATCAACTCATTCTCAAACTTCAGCCCACGGGACATACACCCATCAGAAACCACACTTCTTAGACAAACATTCTTTGGACATCACCCATCACTTTACTATAGACACCATTTTAGCACATACCAAGACCCTTCTTGCATGTTATTTAACTACTGAAAGAAAACTCCAAGCACTCAACACTTAGTTCCCCTGCATTCTTTGCACAGACACACACACACACATCAGAACATTTTATGACATGTGGTCCTGACCATTGAACATAGCCAACTTCCTGAGTGCTGCAGGAGACTCATAAGGATAGAAGGGATTCCTGGGGCAGGAAGGTAAGGTAAGGTATGTATATATTACCTGACTTTACGGAACAGTAATCTTGTGAAGCATTTCCATGATATCAACCTGCAAATCAACTCTGATAGGAGTCCCTGTAGAAGTAATAGGAAATTTTTACCCTTTTATTTTTGACAGCTTTCTAGCTGTGATTCAATGAAGCCATGGTCAAAGTTTCTCACTGTTAGTGTACTTCTTATCAGGACTTAGGAGACCCAACAGCAGTAAACAAACTTTTACTTTTTGTTTTTCTATTGCACCAGTACTGCCTATAGTTGCTACAAATTATTTTAAGACCTTCCACTCTATATCTTTCATGCATTAACACCTAGAACAATGTTCCAAAGTTTTTGATTTAATCTTCAAACACACTTAGTATCACCATTCGATCTAACAGCATTGTTGGAAAAGTTGCACTTGCCAACACCAGCAGATCCAGTAGATTTTTCATGAGAAAACTAAATCAATGCTTAAAATCCTTTACTGTGTTTCACCCACCTGTACATAAGACCTTATAACGCCATTTGGAACCTTTAGCTATAGTTTTGATTCAAACCACCATCCCAAGGAGAACCTATAAGTGTGCAAATTTTCATCCTTATCCTTTAGCACATCACCACCAGGAATTCCATGGGTTGTTCCGAAGATTTTCATGTTATCTTCTGATAAACCAATACTTTTTGTCCAACACTGCTTTTACAGTCTTAAACATCAGTAATGCCAACACACACCAGCAGGGCTATAAGGTATAGGGGAAGGATGGTTTGGAAAAGTCTTAGAAGTAAAGTCAGGGGTTGGTGAGAGGACTAGAGCTTAGGAAGGACTAGCACTACTCCTGAAGCAGGAGTTGTGGGAGTGTGTGATAGAGTGTAAGAAAGTAAATTCTAGATTCATGTGGATAAAACTGAAAATGGGTGGAGAGAGATGGGTGATTATTGGTGCTTATGCACTTGGTCATGAGAAGAATGATCATGAGAGGCAAGTGTTTTGGGAACAGCTGAGTGTGTGTGTCAGCAGCGTTGATGTACAAGACTGGGGATTAGTGATGGGTGATTTAAATGCGAAGGTGAGTAATGTGGCAGTTGAGAGTATAATTGGTAAACATGGTTCAGTGTTGTGAATGGAAATGGTGAAGAACTTGTGGATAAGTGTACAGAAAAAAGACTGGCGATTCGAAATATATAGTTTAAAAAGAGATAGATATGAGAAATAGACACAAGTATATGTATGTGAGTAGGAGAGATGGTCAAAGGGCATTATTGGATTATAGGCACGTAAAACAGAGACTTTTGGATGTTAATGTGTGAGAGTGGCTACTGGAGGGATGTCTGATCACTATCTTGTGAAGACAAAGGTGAAGATTTGTAGAAGTTTTGAAAAAAGAAGAGAGAATGTTGGGGAGAAGAGAGTGGTGAGAGTGAGCGAGCTTGGAAAGGAGACTTGTATAAGGAAGTACCAGGAGAGATTGAGTATGACAAAAGCTGAGGGTGGGTGATGTGAGAGGAGTCGGTGAGGAAAGGGATATATTCAAGGAAACATTGTGGCATGTGCAAAAGATGCATGTGGCATTAGAAAGGGTAGTGAGAGGTGGGATGAAGAATTAAAGTTGCTAGTGAATATGAAAACAAGGGCGTTTGGACGATACTTACAAGGAAGGAGTCCAAATGACTGGGAAATGTACAAAAAGCAGCAGGAAGTCAATGGGTAGGTGCAAGGATTGAAAAAGTGAGCAAATGAGAGGAGGGGTGAGAGTATCACTACACATTAGGGAGAGTAAAAAGATATTTTTGAAGGAGGGAAATAACATGCAATATGACAAGAGAACAAATGGGAACATCAGTGAAGGGGGAAAGGGGGAGAGCAGTAACAGGAAGAATGTGTTTGATGATAGAGTAGCAGATATAGGGTGTCTTGGTCGAGATGGTGTGCAAAGTGAGGGGGTCAGGGAGAATGGTTTGCTTAAGAGAGAAGAGGCAGTGAGGGCATTGCAGATGAAATCCAGCAAGGCAGCGGGTTTGGATGATACTGGAGTAAACTTTAAGAAAGGGGGTAACTGTGTTGTTGATTGGTTATTAAAGATATTCACTGTATGTATGGATTATGATGAAATGCCTGCGGATTGACGGAATGCATGCATAGTGCCAATGCACAAAGAGAAAAGGGATAAAGAAGAGTGTTCAAGCTATAGAGGTATAAGTTTGTTGAGTATTCCTGGGAAATTGTATGTATGGGTATTGATTGACATGGTGATGGCATGTTCAGTACACTAGAGTGGGGAGGAGCAGAGTGGTTCCAGAAGTGGTAGAGGATGTGTGGATCAGGTGTTTGTTTTTCGAAGAATGTGTGAGAAATACTTAGAAAAACAGATGGATTTGTATGTAGCATATATGGATCTGGAGAAGGCATATGATAGGGTTGACAGAGATGCTTTGTGGATGGTATTAAGAGTAGTATATGGTGTGGGAGGTAAGTTGCTACATGCAGTGAAAAGTTTTTACCAAGGATGTAAGGCATTTGTACGAGTAGGGAGAGAGAAAAGTGATTGGTTCCCAGTAAAGGTTGGTCTGCAGAATGGATGTATGATGTGCCCATGGTTGTTTACTTTGTTTATGGATGGAGTAATTAGGGAGGTAAATACAAGAGTTTTGGAGAGAGAGGCAAGTATGCAGTCTGTTGGGGATGAGAGGGCCCGGGAAGTGAGTCAGTTGTTGTTCACCAATGATACAGCACTGGTGGCTGATTTGAGTGAGAAACTGCAAAAGCTGGTGACCGAGTTTGGAAAAGTACGTGAAAGGAGAAAGTTGAGAGTAAATATGAATAAGAGCAAGGTTATTAGGTTCAGTAGGGTTGAGGGACAAGTTAATTGGGATATAAGTTTGAATGAAGAAAAATTGGAGGAAGTGTTTTCGAAACTATGGAAGCAGAAGTAAGTCACAGGATGGGGGAGGGGGCAAAGGTCCTGGGAGCGATGAAGAATGTGGAAGGAAATAACGTTATCTCGAAACAAAAATGGGTATGTTCGAAGGAATAGTAGTTTCAACATTATCATACGGTTGCAAAGCATGGGCTATAGATAGGGTTGTATCAAGGAAGGTGGATGCGTCAGAAATGAAATGTTGAGGACAATATGTGGTGTGAGGGGGTCTGATCGAGTAAGTAATGAAAAGATAAGAGATACGAGTGGAAATAAAAGGTGTGGTTGAGAGAGCAGAAGGTGTGTTGAAATGGTTTGGACATATGGAGAAAATGAGTGAGAAAAGATTGACAAAGAGGATATATGTGTCACAGGTGAAGGGAACAAAGAGAAGCAGATGACCAAATTGGAGGTGGAAGGATGGAATGAAAAAGATTTTGAGCGATCTGGGCCTGAACATCCAGGATGGTGAGAGGCGTGCAAGGAACAGAGTGAACTGGAATGATGTGGTATACCAGGGTCAACGTCCTGTCAATGGACTGAACCAGGGCATGTGAAACCTCTGGGGTAAACCATGGAAAGGTCTGCGAGGCCTGGATCTGGATAGGGAGCTGTGGTTTCAGCACATTACACATGACAGCTAGAGACTGAGTGTGAACAAATGTGACCTTTTTCATCTGTTTTCCTGGCTCTACCTCACAGAAGCAGAGGGTAGCGATGCTGTTTCCTATGGAGTGGAGTAGTGCCAGGAATGGATGAAGGCAAGCAATTATACATGTGTATATATGCACATGTATGTATATGCGTATATGTTCATATGTACATGTATGTATTTGTGAGTATATGGGCATTTATGTATGCATATGTGTATATAAGTGGATGTGCCATTCTTGTTTCCTGGCACTACCTTGCTGACGAGGGAAACGGCAATCACATATCATAAATAAAATAAAGAAAATATATATCAATCACAAACACTCGACTCTTTCACAATGAAACAAAGATTCAGCCAATAGAATCCCACCTCAACATGCTCAACACTCAATTACTGCAACAGCAATAAACCCCTCCCACCCAAACCATTCTATACTTAACTAAAAACTGCCAAGTAAATCTAAACCTTAACCTTGACTCAAAGCTCAGAAACCTCTATTCACAGATCCTCCAACCCCTAAGAAATATAACAAAAAAAAATTGATACTGAAATAACCCAACAAACACTAATCAAACAATCTCCTAACTCAGTCTTAAAATCTTGAGCACCAGACATATAACCATTAGATATCAAAATGCTCATAGCAACAAGTTATACTCTCCTTCATATGCTCTGAACACCACCTATCGCTATATCTTCACAAAAATCTTTTAAACAAGACCCTTCATGCCCATGATGCAACTATCATAAAGACACTGAGCATTTACTACCTAACTACCCTGCATTGTCTACTCCCACATACACACACATCAAGCTTTATGACCTGTGATCATGATTGGTGCATATAGCCAGCTTCCTGAGTATTTGCAGCAGTCTCATGAGGATACAAGGGACTCCAGGGGCAGTAAGTTATAGTAAAGTATATCTGTCAATCTATATTTCTGATGACTGTTCCAACTGGAACTCTCTTATGGGGCTGGCCATGGCAATACAGTCTCCATTACTAGAGAACTCCTGTGCTGCTTCTTAGCTTTCAGTGTCTCATCCTTAACGAGCCACTGGCAAAGGGCAACTCTAGTGCAGTGTTTGCAGAGGCTCCCACTGAATGTTCTTTTTGACAACTTCTACCTAATGCTCATACCAACTACTTCTACTTAATGCTCCTGCCTAAATGTTCTTACCTACTATGTTTACCTACTGCTCCTACCATTTTGCCAAAAGGCAGGGCTAGCGCACAGTGCTCACTGCAGGGAAATCTAGAGTTATGAAGAATGAGCTGTGGGAGTTCAGTGTCTTCAAGTCTTATGTATGAAAAGGATAGACTGTATGTTTGTGGACAGAATGCCAGTGGTCCACATGTGGGTGAGGCAGAGAGAAAAGACTGCCACTTGGGTCAGAGGAGTGCAACTTGGCAACTACTGAAGTGCTGGCTCACTACGCAGCCATCACTAATCCTCCTGATACGCAGTCAGGTAGTACTAGTAATATACCTCCCTGGTTGTTGGCTGCCTACCAACTACTACCGACTGGTAAAGTACTTACACACCAAAAATACTTAGTTCAATGAGACAGTACCCATATGTGCTAGTGAAGAAGTGACCAGCATTCTACTCCATGCATATTCACATATATGTAAATATAAAAGGTGCATACAAACACAAGCGTGAGAAACAGAGAATGTTGAGATGGATGAGAAAATTTTATATATGCTTACAGAAGCCAAATTTCCTGATGGTTCATCTTCTCCAATACGTCTGAGTTTAGATGTCTTTATGGTATCATTACGAGCAATACGCCTCTTCGCAGACTGAGGTCGCGTTCCTAAACGACTTTCAACATTCAGTTGTTTAGCTCGCGCAGTTTGCTGAAAAAAATACAAGATGCAATACTTACTAAAATCACATGGAAAGCTAACTTTCTCCATACCACATTCTATATTCTCTTTTGGGTTCCCCAGGCAGAGCTTTTCAACGTATGTCAAACTCCTATGCATCTGGATCTACACCTCTTTCACACAAAATCATTAAGCCTCAACTTTTGATGGAGTTAACTTTCTGGAGAGTAAGTTTTAAGTCATCTATCCATCGAACTATCTATCCATCTATCTATATCTCTGATGCCTGTTCCAACTGAACTCCCTCAAAAAGGCAGCCACAGCAACAGAGCCTTCTTTATTAAAGAACTCCAGTGCCACTTTTAAGCCTGTATGCCTTACCCTTAACACACCACTGGCAAAAGGCATGCCTAGTGCAGTGTTTACAAAGGCTCCTACCTAATGTTCCTAATGACTACTGCTAATGCTCCTACCTACTACTACCTAATGTTTCTACCTAATGCTCCAACCTACTACTTCTATCTACTGCTCGTACCATTTTGCCTAAAGGCAGGGCTAGTGCTCACTACAGGAAAATCTAGTTTCAAAGAATGAGTGGCATGAGTTGAGTGTTGTCAAGTGTTAAATGTGACAAGGAGAGATTGTGTCTGTGGACAGAATACAAGTAATCCACATGTTAGTGAGGCAGAAAGAAAAGACAGCTACCTAGGTCATAGGAGTGCAACTTGACAACAACTAAAGAGCTGGCTCACTAAGCAGATGTCACTAACCCTCCCAATACCCCATGTAGTACTGGTAATACGAGGTCCTGGTCATTGGCTGCTTACCAACTACTACCAACATAACCATCTTATGTTGAGAAACTGGAATCCACGTTATATGGAGGGTTACAACCTAAAAAAAACATTTTCCCCAATCGAACCATTTCCATTCTTGCATACTTGTTTGCCATGTCCTTCATTAGCAAGGCAACACCAGGAATAGATGAAACTCACATTTATTCTCTAGCTGTCATGTGTAAAGCACCAACACCATAGCCCTCTATCCATAACCAGGCACCATAAACCTTTCTGTGGTTTCTCCAAACTGCTTCATTTGCCTTGGTTCAGTCAACTGACAGCACATAGCTCCCTGTGTACTGCATCACTACAATTCACACTCCATTACCCACTTTTCAACCTCCTGTATGTTCAGGCCCAAAGCTCTCAATATATTTCTCACTCCATCCTTCCATATTCAATTTCATTTCCCTCTTCTCCTTGTACCTTCCACTTCGAAAGCATATAGCCTCTTTCTTAATCTCTATTCATGGGCTATACATATGGTTGTGTGGAGGGTGGATGCACTGGAAATAAGGTGGTTTGATCGAATAAGTAATGAAAGGGTAAGAGAGATGTGTGGTAATCAAAAGTGTGGTTGAGAGAGCAGAAGAGGGTGTTTTGAAATGGTGTGGACATATGGAAAGAATGAGTGAGAAAAGGTTGATGAAAAGGATGTGTGTGTCAGACGTGGAGGGAACAAGGAGAAGTGGGGGACCAAACTGTAGGTATAAAAGGAGGGAGTGAAAAAGATTTTGAGCGATCTGGTCCTGAACATACAGGAGGGTGAGAGGTGTGCATGGAATAGAGTGAACTGGAACCATGTGATATATACTGGGGTCGACAACGGTCAATGGACTGAACCAGGGCATGTGAAACATCCGGGGTAAACTATGGAAAGGTTTGTGGGGTCTGGATGTGGATAAGAAGCTGTGGTTTTGGTGCATTACACATGACAGCTAGAGACTGAGTGTGAACGAATGTGGCCTTTTTGTCTGTTTTCATGGCGCTACCTTACTTAAGCGGGGGGGCTAACGATCCTCTTTGTCAATCTTTCCCTACTTATTCTCTCCATATGTCCAAACCATTTCAACTCACCCACTTTTGCACTCTCAACCAAACTCTTTTTATCTCCACACATCTCTCTTACCCTTTCATTGCTTACTCAATCAAACCACCTCACACCACATGTTGTCCTCAAACATTCATTTCCAACACATCCACCCTCCTCCATACAACCCTGTCTATAGCCCATGCCTCGAAACCATACAGCATTGTTGGAACTACTATTCCTTCAAACATACTCAGTTTTGCTCTCTGAGATAACGTTTTCTCTTTCCACACATTCTTCATTGCTCCCAGAACGTTCGCCCCCTCCCCCACCCTGTGACTCACTTCCACTTCCATGGTTCCACCTGCTGCTAAGTCCACTCCCAGATATCTAAAACACTTCACTCCCTCCAATTTTTCTCGATTCAAACTTACATCCCTATTAACCTGTCCCTCCGCTCTACTGAACCTAATAATATTGCTCTTATTCACATTTACTCTTAACTTTCTCCTTTGACACAGTTTTCCAAACTCAGTCACCAACTTCTGCAGTTTCTCACTTGAATCAGCCACTAGAGCTGTATCATCAGCGAACGAAAACTGACTCACTTCCCAAACCCCTCTCATCCCCAACAGACTGCATACTCACCCCTCTCTCCAAAACTCTTGCATTTTCTTCCCCAACAGCCCCACCCAGAAACAGATTAAACAACCATGGGCACATCACACACCCCTGCCTCAGACTGACATTTACTGGGAACCACTCACTCTCCTCTCTTCTTACTCTCACACATGCCTTACATCCTTGGTAAAAACTTTTCACTGCTTTTAGCAACTTACCTCCCACACCATATGCTCTTAAAACCTTCCACGAAGTATCCCTATCAACCCTTTCATATGCCTTTTCCAGATTCATAAATGCTATATGCAAATCCATCTGTTTTTTAAGTATTTCTCACCTACATTCTTCAAAGCAAACATCTGATCCACACATCCTCTATCATTTCTGAAACCACACTGCTCTTCTCCAATCTGATACTCTGTACATCCCTTCACCCTCTCTATCAATATCCTCCCATATAATTTACCAGGAATACTCAACAAACTTATACCTCTGTAATTTGAGCACTCACTCTTATCCCCTTTGCCTTTGTACAATGGCACTATGCAAGCAATCCGCCAATCCTCAGGCACCTCACCATGAGTCATACATACATTAAATAACCTTACCAATTTCTGCACACATAATATATACATTTATACATATTTCATTGGTACTTCTTGTAGTATAGGGAATGCATATGTATTTTAGTATAATTTCTAATGAACCTTTACAGCATTGTATTAGAAGCAGCTGTAGCCTACCTCAGTCACAACTATGGCCAGACCATCACTGACATGGCTGTTGGTGCACGGGTGTGGTTTGAGGCTGCATTTATAAACATCAGAGTCTGGCTCATCCAGTTGGATTTGAGAATTCGTGATGTACTCACCTCCACTCTGAACTTTGCTCTTAACTCTCCACCGATGCTGCTGCATTATGGTAAATATTCCTTCATGACTTTAGATGAGATGTATAGAGTTGCTACATTACTTTCAGAAATTTGTGAGAAAATATAGATTACAGACAGTTAGAAGACTGTCATACAGTATAATATAAGTTAGCTAGAATTCATATCAATCTTTTCATTTATGCATTTTGATATTCATTGAATATTTATTTCAAAAGAATATGCTCAAAATGCATCCCATACTTATCTAAAGCAAAGATTTTGCTGAATTAGAAACTGTTTTACATGCTTTTCACCTGGCTTTTTATATACTTTCTTTTGTTGTTCATATGCATAGAAATTGATAATTATGATGGCACTAAATCAAATGCTGCTTACATTTCTTTTTTCTTTTCATGCTTTTCACTGTTCCCATGTTAATAAGGTACCACTAGGAACATACCATTCACTTACATCCATTCTCCAGCTGTCCTGTGCAGTGAGCAGAAACCATAGTCTCCTATCCACAACTACAAGCCTCTCAGATAAAGGAAAGGACAAAAGTGCATACTGAATCTGTTGAAGTGATATTGAAAACTGCTCAGATAGAGAAAAGAACTAACTTACACACAGAGACTGATGAAAATAGAGGGTAAGAAAGATTAGAAGGAGCAAGTTTAGAAGCTGATAAGCAGAATGTGAAGAGTAAGGGAGAGGAACATAGATCCGAGGTGAAATAAACAGTGGTACACAGGAAATTGAGCAAAGCTATTGAAAGAGTATTGTACAGTGATAGAGATGAAGCATTCAAGGAAGAATTTGGGTTAGTTGATTGAAAGTTTAGAAAAGTACAGAGAATACAGGACTAGTACTTGCTAGTCAAAAGAGAGCATTGATCATGTGATGCTCAAGTTTAAATATGTGGTAGAAGATGACAAAAACAGCAAAGGTGAGGAAGGTGAGATAGTGGAGATATGACTGCAGAAACTACACAAACCTCAATAATTTCTATGGTAACATAGATTTGGAAATGTAGTTCAGTAGCCAGGAATCAGAGCTATGTGTTGAGAGGTTCCGTGAAACTTACAGTGAGGGAGTAGAGGCATGGGTACAGTAAGAAAGAGGAAGGAATGGTTTGATAACAGATTTCATAAAGCAAAGGAGCCTTGAAATGTGCAGTGGCAAAGATATAGATGGCACTCTAAACACCCAGCATTTGAGAGGTATAAGAGATCATGGAACAAGTAAAGCAGGATAAGAAAAAAGGAACAAAGAAACTTTGATAAGAATATTGTAGACAAGGCAGTTGAAAATCCAAAATTTTTCCATAAGTTCATCAGGAGTCAGTTGTCATGTAAGACGCAACTAATCAGGCTAACAGATTCAGAGGGAAAATTGTATTGGATGATGTAAGGATAGGTGAGGAAGTGAATAAGAAGTTTGAAAGTGTTTTCACAGTGGAAGACACTGTAGCCCCAAGACCAGTGAGATGGAATGGGAAGGAGGTTTTGGAAATCATAGAGATATACAGAAAAGTTGTTAAGAGATTACTAAAAGGACTTGACCCCTACAATGCTCATGGTCCTAATGACATTTCATCATATGTGCTAAAGAGGTGTGCAGAAATGTTAGATGATTCACCTGAATTACTGTTCAAGATGTCAATGGAGAGAGGCATAGTGCCAAGGGAATGGAAAAGGGCAACTTTATACCTGCATATAAAGTAAGGAGACTGGGAATATTTATTGATCTACAGACTGGTCTCACTAATGAGTGTATTGGGTAAGGTTCTGGAAAAGATTATTAGAAAGCAATTGGATGACTTTCTATGGAGAAGTTTCCTAAGAGACAGCATGGTTTAAGTTAAAGGATATTATGTGTAACTAACGTCTTAGAGGTTTGCAAGAGAGTGATGGAGTCACAAACAAAAAGGATGTCTGGATGGACTCTCTTTATTTGGACTGCCAGAAGTATCTCACAGTGTACCTTGTAGGAGGCTGATTAAGAAGCAGGATCACCAATCAGTGATTAGGGAGGGACTCTTATGATGGATCAAAGATTATCTCAGTGGGAGGTAACAAAGGAGACATATCAGAAGAGCTTTTTCCACATGGGTTGAGGTGACCAAAGAATTATCACAGAGTTCGGTTCTGGAACCATTACTCTTCTTGATCTACATTAATGACTTATCTGAAGGTATGGAAACCTACCTGATTATATTTGCAGATAATATGAAGGATATAAGGGAAGTGAAAAGTGAGAAGGATTGCATTAGCTTACAAGAGAACCTAAACTGACTCCAAAGTTGGTCTAAAGAGTGGTTGATGAAATTCAGCATGAGTAGATATTAAGGAACAAGGATAGGACAGAGTGAAAATTATTACTTAGCTGGAAACAAGCTTCAGGATTCTGTGTGAGAAGTACTTGGGATTGGACATCATCCCTCATCTGTTGCTGCAGTTCCATATTAGGAGAACACACCCTCTTCTGCTCTCTCAACCACACTCTTTTTACTTCCACACATCTCTCTAACCCTTTCATTATTTACTTGTTCAAACCACTTCACGCCACATATTGTCCTCATATATTTAATTTCCAGCACATCCAACCTCCTCTGTACAACCCTATCTATAGCCCATGCCATGCAGCCATATGATATTGTTGGAATATTTTCAACATTCTTTTCCACTGATAACATTGTCATTTTTTTCAGTGATTATGCCTTTTATGATGAAGCCAAAGCTAAAAGATATTATATTTTTATTCCACAAGCACTGGAAACATTTTTTGGAGCCATATTCCCACTTGGAAACCTTAAAGATGCTCCACATACTCATATGAAGTCCATTGAGAAAGGAAAAGATAGGCCACACAACAAACACTAGACAGGTTTTTCAAAAGACTAAAGAAAGCTCTCTTCCCCCCTCTCTATTATTACTGGTCCCAAAGAAAGTCAGTGTAAAAGTTTTGCAAGGATAATCACCAGACCACTTCACAGTGTCACAGTTGGCAATTCAGGAGGGAGAAATGGGAGGGATATAGCCCAATTTAAAGTTATAGACATTAGATTGTATTTGGCAGACATCTAAGGGTAGAAATAGTGTATTTATAGAAGGAAGGTTTTGGGGTAAAAAGTGATTATGACAGTTTGGAACTCATGTTCACTGTTGAATCAGTTGTTACAGATCATTCAGAAGGAAAAGAAAGAAGTTTTGCGATACAGCATCGAGATTAGGAGACCTAAAGATCAAATGAAGTGAGCAGTGGGTGTTGTAGTGCATTGGACACAAACACCTTCCTTAGAGCAGAAATGTAATAAAGATCATACATGGAGATTTTTTAATGAGGAAGAGCGGTAGCCTTGAACTATTGGGTTTGAGAGAGAAAATGATCTGATGACAAAGTAGATTGATGTTTTTTTTCCTCAGATGGAAGGTTGGATTTGACTTGGAATACTCACAAGTGGATAGAGAAAAAAACAAAAAAAACAGGTGTAGTAGTGTCAGTAGAGTTGAAGTGGGGTCGTAGGTACCCTGAGAATCCTTCATCCATCTTTAGCTGGAGGCATTGTTGTGGTTCAACACCAGAGAAATGTAAGCCTTGGAAATATCCACAATCTCTAGTCAGTGATATGTGAATCTTGTTACCTTGCAGTCCATTGTCATAAGTCAATAAAAGCACAAAATGTTTACTCTGAACTTCATTGTGTCGCATCTGTTGGTGATTTTATTCATCCAACAGAAAAACAGATCAAGTTTTGATAACATCAGTCAGAGTTATATCACAAATATTATCAGTGTAAAAACAGAAGAGAGTGTCGGTGTTTAAGAGAATAATGAGCCAGCTCATGGAGAAGGCAGACATGTTTATGATCATACAAGTTAAGCCTTGCCCAGAGCACAGCCCATCATCCCCAAACCTGACAATGAGAGACTGCTGGAGTAGATGGCTGAGTGGGGAAAAGTGGCAGCATGATGATGTGGATAGGGCACAGCTAAGCAGATGATTATGGCAGTGCTTTTGAGTAGTACTTGCAAGCTGGCCCTCAGAACATATTAGTATTAGTTTTTGCATGCATTTCACATAATTATGGCACAACAAACAGTGCCATAATTATGTTAAATGCTACCTTGCTTATTTCAGCCTTTTGGCTTCAAGGGCTTTTTAGGAAAACTATGTTGGTTAAGAGAAAATGAGAAATTTGGTCAGAAAGACGTTTTCATCTTTCTCTTTGCAGCCTTACAGATACCTGTCATTGGTGATGTGACCCAGGGGATAATAATACATGTCAGAGGAATTCAGAAATTAACAGCTTTTACCATATTCAGAGATACTTTAGTGTCTGCTAACCAGTTTCTCCACAAGGTTAGTCACTTACATCATTTATTTTAGAATTGTTTTGAGAAATAGATTAATGCTATCAATCATGTTATACTCTGTAACACAGTTATGATTTTTATTTGTGATATATATATGTGTATACGATTCAGGTATTCAGAATATTATATGACACTTTTGTAGGTGTTGCTCTATGCTACACACTTTCTTTTAACACTATACAAGTTTCATTTTGTGATATTCCCATTCCAGATGATGGACAGAAAAGGTAGAATATTCTTTACTTATCACTAGACATTTTTTCCAGATGCTGTTTTTCTTGAATACTGGAACTGAAACCCTAAATAGCAAAGAGATAGCTGCTGGAATCTGGAATATTTGGGTAAGTATACTTTCCAGAACTGGTAACTTTACAAAGAAGGATGTGAAAATTGTAATGACAACTGAGTGATTTGAAACTGTATGACTGCAAATACGTGAGCTCAATCTCATGCGTAAGAAACGTAAGTGTTATGGGCTTAAGATTACCACAGTAATTTCCTGTGTTTTGTGCAGCATTAGAGAGAATGTTGAGAATACATTCTAGGAAGAATTAGGAGCAGCTGAGAAAGTGAATCTCTTGGAGAAACTCATTTTGATGAGTGCTAGAAAGCATTGATGGGAAACAGAGATAAATCAGAGGAGGGCTAATGGATTGCACTAGAATTAAAGGAGCTAAGTTACAGTGAGAGGTTAGAGTTCATGAAATTGTCAACTATGGAAGAGAGAAGAGTTAGGGATGAACTAAGTACAGCCTTTAATCTTTTAAACCAGATTGATGACAGGAACAGTCTTAGAAATAGGTGAGCACATATGCATTTTTACCCTTTCATTGTCATATCCATCACAAACCATATGGTGTTTAGCATTACTCCTTTTATCAACAATAATGTGTTGTATGGCACAACTGAAATGGTGAAGCACCCATCAAGAGTTTTTAATTATCATGACCATTCCTTTAACACTTCCAACCTCTTTTTTACCTTTGATGCTTGTGGCCAACAGATGTGACACTTATGTGTGCAGCATGCATAGCATGCCATATTCAATTCTTCAAATAATAAAAGAAAATTTGTATTCAAGAAATATGTGTCACATATTAATCAACATTTATAAACAAATCCACATTGTATGTGAATGTTCATCACAGTTAAGTTATCCACCACTCATTTTTTACATGTACCATCGAGTTAAAGCAGTAATGAATTGTTGACATATGGTCACAAAATATTAAACTCATGTGTTTTGGTACAAGTGGAGTCATATGATTTTTACTAGGCAATTATACTTTATCCCCAGAGTTTCACAACCATTTTTATTCTTCTTCATCATGTATTGCATCTATCTCTTTTATATGTGACAGACTTTTAAATTCAAATGAACATTTTCTAAAAGTTTCTTTATGTTATGGAGTTACCTTCTTTTTCCAATACCTCCAGTCTCTTTCATAAATTTCTTCCATTTATTTACTTCCCCTGGTATCCTGCAAGTTTTTACCTGAATTGCAGAATTTTTTTTTTCAATATTCTGACATTCCTCATTTCAACCTATGTAGGTTCCGTTGCCAGAATGTGGTCACTCATTATTGGATGTTTGGAATTATGTGGGTGGGTTAGCACGAACCTCCAGACACAAGGTATCTTTATCATCTGCTGTTCTTCGCTGGTGGCACCTTCTCACACATCCAGCCCAGTTGATCCACTACCTCACACCTCCATTCACAGGTCTGTCAATCAACTTCATATACTGAATGCACCACCAACATGATGCAGTTTGTAGTGTTTACAGATTTATTGAATGTTATAGATATTAGACATAAGATATGAATGTCCCCTTGGTATGATTCATTAAGTCCTTTTCAGGCTAGTGATTCATATGAGGACTGTCCTCTGAATTATTGGATATTTTTTTGTGATATGAGAAGCACTTTTGACTGGATCTGTAATACAGAACAACTTTAACCTAATGTTGCTTAAAACTATACAGCTCATGGTGCTATCATTGGAGAAACAAACTTTATAAGTTTGGATGGTCAGACATATAGCCTAGCCCCTTCTTGTGCTCATATACTTGTAACTGATGCTCGAGATGGCCTCTTCACCTTGATCTCTAACTTGGATGAAACTCTTAGAGGGAGAGACTACACATTACTTCTGGGAGATACAGTGGTGAATGTGCACCCAGATTTGCAGGTGAATATTACTTTTATCTGGTTTTGTTTTAAGGTCATTGAAAATGTATTTTGTCTCATTAAGAACCTATTCCTGTTAAAGATATTTCATGTATGATAATATGTTACTTTTGCTTCCATGAATAAGATATTGTGCTATTGCTTGTGAGTAATGTTAAAGACATGTTTAGTACTACAAATCTTAATTCATGATATCACAGAACCCCTCATGCCTGAGATGCAGTTTCCACATGGAAGACACTGAACACCTTCTCCTCAGTTGA
>JAUTXX010022307.1:0-12048 GCA_032273605.1 Panulirus laevicauda
ATATATATATGTATATATATAGATATATATATTGCATATGAACGTCCACGTCCATTTAACATACAAATCTCCAACAACCAAGTATATCATTTGTGGTGTAGGGTTTTCTTGTGGTACTGTAAGTGTGTGTGGAAGTGGTTGGGAACAGTGGTAGGCTGAGTCATGCACCATTTTCAGAACAACACTGAGCTTTATTAACGTGGCGAATGGTGGATGTGTAGTCATAGCTCAGCTGGGGAATCAATGACGGGCCCTTCACAGCACTCACCACTGTCTCCTAGGTTACACGGACTGCTTATGACAGAGCCCTCGCTAGCTGGGGCACAGCAGACACTCACAGACAGACACACACACAACGGTTCATTGGTAAGAATGACATGTCTGCGTATTAACACGCTGAACTGAAGACTTCTTACACTTCCCAGCACTCCCGCCGTGGCAGGAACAGCAGAGGTGCTCCCACTGCTGAGCACCCTGACTGTGGATGCAACACCAGAGCTGGAGCGTCTCAGGTGTTCATCCTTTATGTAACCCCCCTCCCCTCCCCGTCCACAGCTCACAAAATACGATGGAGCACCGCAGGTAAAGCATTTATTTTCAGGCAGATTGATATGATTTTATATAGGCCGGTCTAATTTTGTGCAGATGCTTAAAGTTTTGGATAGACGGACTGAAACGTTTGATCAAAGAAAAATATATACCACGTTTGTGTGGACGACAGTACGATTTGAGACCCCGCCACACAACGTACTATTGAGAAGATAGGAAAGTTCCCGTATCAAGGACCCTATACTGTGATGGATGTCAAGTTTCTTGTCCAATACAATTCATCTAGTGTCTGGAGAAGGTGAGATCCTACTAGAAAGATGTTAGTTACATCAGGAATAACACAACGTTCAGCACTGCGATCCCTGTAAACTTAGTACTCTTGGAATCATTTTCACATTATTGACGTTTGATTGAATCTCAATATTTGCAAAAACATATGTGTTCCACCGGTGCCAGATTAATCGGCAAAGTAACTATTCCTGACAGTAGAAGAAAGCGCCAAAATCCAAACAGTGGCACAGAAATTATAGAGATAATAGTAATATACTGTACACACGGTGTGAATATATAGTAAAATGTAAACGTTTTGACATGTCCTGTACTTTTATCCACTTGGCAGACTCCCAACACAGACAAGTATATCTTTGTTGTAGTAACGTTGATGTTGCTGGGAACGTGCTGGACGTAGATAGAACCCTGGGACTGGCAATAATGTAACACCAACTGTTCATATTAGACATGATATCTGTAGATAATCTTTGAGACAGAAACAAAGAACAAATAAGTGACCCACCACCTTACTGCGAAACATATTGAATACCGAGGACCTGATCAGTACAGAGCTAATAGTTTAACCTGGAGGAGTTACATGGAGACTGGACAGGTGAACAGATGATATGAATGATGGCTGGTCCGAAAATACGTACTATACAAGCATTACGGAAGACTGGGAAGACATACTGCAGAGGCGTTAGGTTCTTTGTAATTACTAATTGTTGATCACGGGAGAGTTTTTCTTGAGCTGTCCCGTATCTTAACCTCATACATAAACCATGCCCATTACTTATACAGACACCTCGACTTACGCCTAGTATCGTATATCAGTTCAAAAGGAAGATTGAATTATTAGGTTGATAATTGTGAGCTGGATGCCGTTGTCCGAGAGTCGAACCCCGTGTCCATTAGTATGGTGAATCGTTATGGTAACCACAGTAACCTGTAAGGCAGTGTGCTGGTAGCTTATTGTGTAAGGTTCCTCATGACTAACCTTGCTGTTCTTCACAGAGAGGGGCAGTATAACGTAAAAGTAGTAAGGAAAACAGGTTTCGTAAACGAAAGTCGACAAACATTAGAATCTTCATTTGCGGAATTTCATCGATTTAGAATGGTTGACATATTTTTGTTATGTTTGAGGCTCCAATCACTGGAAAAAAGAAAATCCACTTTGAGGCCGGACCTTTTAAGAACGAGATATAAACAATAGCAGTACTCACTTCGTGAAATAATCATTAGGTTGAATGTACAGCAGAATTTCTTGTCCCCAATACCAAAGCCTATTTGCATGGATGATTTCTACTGGTCAGGTATATGAAACGGATAGCTGTCAATCTCATGGTTTTAACATTGGTACAAAGTCCTCGTAACAGCTAAATACGAGATCACAACAGACACTGTCTCCTGTTTGTGTGTTTGTATAGCATGGTCTACCTGTCTCTTCTTTGTAGTCGTATGTTCCAAGCTCTCTCGATACCGTCTTGAGCAAACCCAAATCGAATTATTTTTCTTGTTGGACCTTGTTACCCTGGTAACGATTTAAATGTAACAAATTATCAATAATGTATTATGAGAGAATTTTATACATCATTGTTTTCCTCGTTACCTAATGCCCGACATACTTGTGTTATCTGAAAATATCCCAAACCCTATTTCATGCATGGAAGTAAACAGCCATCTGTGAACATTTCTGAGCCACAGTTCTCGTTTGGCATGATGTTGCTACCCCACATGACAAAATAAACGGATAAAGAGAGGCGTCAGGGTGTCTCGACCAATGTTCAAAACGAATTTTCCTTCTGATGAGTTAGTCTACACTCATAGTTAAAAGTACTCCCAGTGCGTGAAGCCTCACAAAACAGTTTACGTGGGTCCGTCAGCTGTCGTGTCCCTGTGCATGACTCTTCGCCTGATTCCGAGTAAGGGGACGCTCGCTGCTGAAGTCTTGTAATCAAGTTTGCACACATCAGATACATGACGTGATTGTTTATGTGCCCTTACCATTTTTTTTCTAATGTCAGGCTTGATTAAGTAATGTTTGTATAAGTAAATACTATCGTTATTCATGAGAAGTATTGCTTTTTCAAGGAAATGGTCGTGCCCTTGGGGACACGTATGGCCATTTTATTTTATGCATTGCAGTGGCGAATGTTTAACGCAAATGTATTTTTTCCTTTTGTTTTTGTTAAGATATATTTACCACGTGTCGTTTACCTTTGTCATGAAGAGACTGATGTTATAAGTTGCGCATATATTGTGTTGATCGAGCAATATACGGCATTTATAAAGAGTTGCCAACTGTTGCCAGATTGGACAGGCTGCTCAAGGCCTGCTAGATGTGTCTCTTGCTTTAATTCATGGAAGCACCATAGAACATCAACTTTTTTATGCCATGCACTGCTCCTATGTTAAATTCCACTCCACTTCTTTAATTCACAACGGCTGTCATGACCCATGAGTAATACAGATGAATGAATTAATTAGCTTCATGCTCTATGTGGTTGCAGAAATCTGTAAAAAAGTCCAGTAAACATGACGTCTCGTTATACCTAGGACTCTGTTTATGTAAACATTTGTTTTTCTATTTCTTATTTTCATATTGTAATTTTAGGCAATGGTAGATAACGATCCTTTGATCAGATAATATAGTTTGTTTCTGATTAGTGCACCCCTGATGGACAAATAGTTATCGTGAGCTATGACCCCAATAGTAAATGTGATTACCATTGTAGATATTCAAAATTGCATAAACTCCACTAAAGTAATTAAGAAATAAGCTACCCTAATTGCCCTCTGCCGACAAGTTGAATTCAAGCCTGTTGACAATGATATAATGCCACTTGATAGTTCGCTGTTAAGATTTATCGAAACTTTATTCTTTACTTCACCTAATATTATTTTGTACCATCGTATTGTAGAATTTTTATTTCGTTGAAAAATAAGGTTTAGTTTATCAGAGAAAATGGGCCAAATACCAATGCTGCGGGCTGATGGCCTTAACTCACTGTCCGACCACGAGAGCTTTTGAATACCGGAACCATGTGTGGAAGAAATTTCAAAATATATACCATGCTGTAACCAACGCTTCTTGTACATCATTTTAAAACTACATAAATAAGTTGAGGAATTTTGTAGAAAATAAGATTATTTGCTACTTGGAAATATAGTAAAAATTTGGTTTTCTTCACGTGATGGGTTGGGAGATTCTATCAGGTTATTGGAACAGGCTCATCCGGGTCTTTCTCAGTCTGTAATGTAACATGGCGGGTGTTTGCCTGAAGTGATTATTACTCGGAACAAGTGATTTTTATCCATTCAGATGGTGATTTTAAGACTTTGGCATACTTGTTGATGCCAAGAGAATAATCTAGTTGTGAAAGATGCAGAATGTAGTACAGGGACCTGTCGCCGACAGCGAAAAAGAGAGCTCAATACTGGAGGGTGCGAAGTCCGACTCGACCGCCACCTTGAGACCAGGCACCCCGGATAAATGCCAAACGTATGCGGACCTCCAAGATAAATTTTTCACAGTATCTGGCGAATCAGATAGCGAAGAGGGCGACGAATCGGAGGTACGTAGTTTGAATTTTTGATTCGTGATAAAATTTGTGGAAAAATATGCCTCTATTGTACAATATGATGCAAAATTGTACGCAACGGAGTAGGCCGAGCGCGTACGATTTTCAACCGTATTGACAAACAATACAGCAGGCCAGTCAGTTAACCCAGTTGTGCTCCCCCTCCTGCCAGCCTGCCTAGCCACGCATGCAGGGACTTGTACATCAGTGTTAGGTGGGTGTAAGGCAGGGAAGTTAGAGGATGTGGTGAGTGGGGAGAGACATATGGGAAGTTGCATGGGTGTGGGTGAGGAGGGTCCGGTGGCTCCCTTGCTGACCCCAGCCCCTCTCATGTAACCCACTCTCTCCATTGCCCCTCTTTACACCATCATATTTCCCTCTCATATTTGACTGGATTTGTGGTTGGTACGCTCAGACGGTCTTGAAGGAAGATGCGATATTACGCGGCTGAAGGCGAGATTTGAGGAAGAAGCAGCTGATGGCCACCATGTTTAGTCTCTGCAACAACCACAATCGTGACCTCCACATTGCTTCTACAGATGATCATTTTCGGACCTTCTGAGTGTTGGAGGAAGCTCTTCATAATGTTTAGGAATGATTGGAAGATACTGTTTGGATCCTCAGTAAATATGATTGGGCAATGAATAATTATAGTATCGGTTGAAAGACTTAACACGGGTTAACATAAAAGTGAAAAGCTCATCATAACATGCTTAGGAATCATTATAGGGAAATTTGAAGGTGAAGGTTTCATTAAGCAGTTGATTTGAATAACTCTGCATCTCAGGTTATTTGTGATTTATTATTCTACTGTCATTTTTCATGATGCTTTGGTTGATTTGTTAGGTAAAGCTTATCTTATGTTTCCCAAGATTTAACCCTTTTTCCATATTTTTTTCATCTTTGTTGCTTGAATTGAATGTCTGTATATACAGTGTTACATAATAACTTTCTGTTAAGCTGTTTAGTTAGTATAACCCTATATATAATTGTGATCATGCACATTTTTTTTATTAGCAATATCTGATTAATTCTTGGAAATTACAATGAATAGCAGTTTACATAAGTAGTGTTTTTTTGTAGAATGCTTTTTTTTGCTACTCAGTCCTGAAGATTAGGCACAGTTCAGAATCACTGAATTCACACATGGTAAAAAATTATTGAAACTAGAATTACAGATAATGTAAGGTGATTATTTTTTATTAAGATTTAACTGAGTGGAGATACAAACCCCCCCTGCATCTCCACTCGATTGAATTTTACCAGAAATACTAACCTTGCATAACTTAAAATTCTAGTTTTGATAGTTTTCACTGTGTGAATTCAGTGATTCTGAACTGTGCCTAATCTAAAGGACTTAGTTGCAAGAAAGGCATGCCACAAAAAAGACAAAATAAAACCCTCCTACACTAATCCTTAACCATTAGGAGAATGGTTAGGGATTAGTGTAGAAGGGTGTTATTTTTCTACCTTAGTCCCCTTCAATCCTTTTTTTTTTTCTAGAGTATGAGCACTTAATAGTACCTAATCTTTAAAGAATTTATACTTATGAGAATAGGAGCAGATGTTACCTACTATTGGCCATAGGTAATATGTAATACAACTATTTCTGTGCATTAATTTTGTCACGTATTTGTTACATTGTGAGCTATAGATTAGGATATACATGAGATTAAGATTCTGAAGTGTTGTTGCTATTATGGATTTATGTATGTCAGTATCCTGTTGAGTAGCAGAAGTTTGACTTGCTGTGAGTTCAAAATCCAGGTAATTCCCTTTTTAAATTCTCCTTGATACCTTCCATCATTCCATCTCTCACTTTATGTAGATTGTTACTGATTACTTCATATCCAGTTCCAGCTGTATTTAATCCATACTTATTGCCTCCTATAGATGATCCCTTTTTCTTTATTGAATCCTTTCCTGTGTCTTATTTACGTTATCCCCAATATTTTTAATCTGTAACTTTGCCCTCCTTATAATGTATACCTTGCAAGTAGAATCCTTGACTATTCCCACTCACTTATCTTGGATATATGCTGAATCCCTATTGTGTCTTTAAATATTCTTCCATCATGTCTTTGATTTGTCTTGGATGTTTTGCATTTTTCCAGTAATCTTTTCCATTGTCCATGTGTACTTCCTCTCACATCAAGCAAGCACTAATTTTGGACACTAAAAAAATTTAGTTAAATCCAAGTTTAGGTGAAATGTAACTTTTATTCACACTTTTTGTTAGAATTCCTGTGCAGCTCAGTGAGGATCTCTGCTGAATATTTTTAGTGCATGCCTAGAAGTGCATAGTATTATTCTTGATTTTGATATATTATTATTTCTCAGTGTTTGATTTTAGTGGTATCAACAGTAACTTAATTTTTAAGTGATTAAATTTTGGTAGGTATTTTTACCCTTAATTTTTGGTCTTAATGAAATTGTTTTGGTTGCTAGTAATGCAATATGTTTTGTGATTGGTAAATAGGTAGTTGATAATTAGGACATCTTGGGAATTTCTATGCAGGGTTTTGAGAAATAGCTTTACTTTATAGCTATGATGATTGGTTACTTTCCTTGAACCACCTTATTAACTTGTTTCAAATTAATCTCACAGGACATTTGATCTTGTGCTGTAATTGTGAAATCTTTTGAGAATAGTATGATTTTCACACCCAGTAATGTACTCATGTACAGCATAGGGAGGAATTTGTATTTGAAGGTAAGGGATTATGTGGGGGCCAAGTACTGTGTAATGAACTTCAAATTGGGATGGTCAAATCATATGCAGTCTAATTTAACCAAGGATAGGCTTTTCCAACCCAGTCTAGGTAAGCTTTGTTTTAAGTTACAGTAAGTGATTATCTCTTAACTAATTTAGATGGATTAGAAGTGCAACAGTATGCAAGAACTTTTATTCACTGTATTCGAGGAAAACGTTCTTGAAAACTGTTGAATGGTGATTTTGACAAACTTAAGAGTTGAGCCCGCCAGGAATGTGGCATATTGTGGTTCACAGTGGCTTATGTTTAATAACAACTAGATTTGTATGTTTTTTTTTCACAGACTTCTTTAACATGGAGGTCACATATTAAAACTGTCACAGTGAATGTCCTGCATCAACTTAAAGAGGTGATGGCCAGTGATTGAAAATTTTTTTGGAATTTCTGATGCATTTCATGGTTGAAAGGAACAAGGCAAAATCAGCAGCAACAAATGAAGCACAGCATTTTGAAAGCAGCGATGATAACAGTTTGTCATATTTTGCACATCATGATTTTAAAACTAAAAGCAGTATAGACATTGATAATTACCCCCAAGCTGTCAATCGAAATAAACATTTGAAATCCTTAAAGTATTTGAAGATAATTCTCCTTTTAGATGTTGCTCTGTAGGTAAGCGTCATCAGTAAGGCAAAACAGAAATGAGAGGTGACACCAGCTGAGTTATGTAGTATCTCTTTTCCTCTTTTCACATATTTTTTCATTTCATGATCATTGCAAGAACTTTTTGTGTGTAAGCAAAAATTTGTCAGGTTTTAATTAGGCATAAGAAGAGTAAGCTATCACCACGGCTTTATCCTTTATGTTTTATGAGTGGGTAAATTTTTCTCCGTGAAAGGTGTGGAAAGTAATTTGATTTATATTTTGGAAGTAGAGTCGTTATATTAGTTTGGTTTGTTTATGAAAATGCTGTTTTCTGTGGGGCGGGATGTCGCTAGGATTGGATGAAGGCAAGCAAGTATGAGTATGTGCATGTGTATATATGTATATGTCTTTCTATGTATATATGTCTGTATATGTATATGTGCATGTATGGATGTTTATGTATGTATATTTGTGGGTGGACCATTCATTTGTATCCTGGTGCTACCTTACTAATACGGGAAACAGCGATTAAGTATAATGAATAGATAAATATAGATATATGTTTATATGAGTGGATTGGCCATTCTTTGTCTCTTGCCTGGTTTTATCTTGCTGACGCGGGAAACAGCGATCAAGTAGCCAAATATATATCACACTGTTACAAGTTGTACTGTCCGTTGCATGTCTCACACCCTCCTGTTTGTTCAGGCCCTGAACATTCAAAGTGTCTTTCACTCAATTATTCTACATCTTCCTTGGTTTCTCCTCTCTTTTCCTTCTTTCCTCCACTTTTGACTAGTGTCACCTCTCTGTCATCCTCTTATCATTCAACCTTTACATATCCATAACATTTCAGCCCATCCTCTTCAGTTCTCTCATACAAAATCTTTCTAGTACACC
The DNA here is from genome assembly GCA_032273605.1 of Panulirus laevicauda. NCBI lineage: Eukaryota > Metazoa > Arthropoda > Malacostraca > Decapoda > Palinuridae > Panulirus > Panulirus laevicauda. The sequence continues at coordinate 8,660 of JAUTXX010022307.1, forward strand.
TCTTTCTTAACCTATAAATTCTTCTCTCACAACTTTTCATTTCCAAAACATTCTCCCTCTCCAGTGCTTTGCCATCTTAGGCCCACACCTCACATCTACAATACACCGTCAGGACCACAATACCATCAAACATATCCAATCTTTGCCCTCTTTTTCCAACCATTCCTCAATACGTCCAGGACCTGTGCTCCCTCACCCATTTTATGGCCAACTTCTGCTCATTTGGTTCCATTTGCTGCAATGTCTTCCCGCAGGTATCTGAAACAGTTCGTTTCTTCCAGGCTCTTTCCATACAAACACATTCCAACTAACCTCTCTCTCTCCTTTGATAAAACTAATAACCTTACTTTTATTCATATTTATCTCAGCTTTCTTCATTCACTCTCCCAAACTCAGACTGCAAGTTATAAAGTTTCTCACTCAAATCTGCCATCAGCACATTATCACCATCAAACAGTAACTGATACCTTCTGGGCAACCCCCCCACCCTTGGCAGAATGAAGACCTGCCCCTATTCCAAAAAGCTTGCATTCCTCTCCCTCTCCACCCTCCATAAACATACTAAAACAGTCATGGTGACATCAAACACCCCTGGTGCAAACCCAACTTCACCTGGAACCACTTACCCCCTTCTCAAACTACTTGAACATAAACCTTATTTGCCTGACAAAAACTCCTCACTGCTTCTAATGCCTTTCCCCCCTCACACCACATATTCATTTCACCTTCCAGAATACATCCCTATCATATGCTTTTTCCAGATCCAAATATACCACATAACAATTTTTCTATTTCTACACCACTTCTAGGACCAAAAAGTTATTCCCCAAACTGATGCTCTGTGTATGTCATCATCGTCTCAATCATCACTCTCCCATATAAGTTACCAGGTACATTCAACACACTTATACCTCTATAATTTAAATACCTTTGTCCCCCTTGCCTTCACACAAAGGCACTATACTACATTTTGCCATGATCCACACACGCAGTGTAAATCCTAACAAACCAGCCACCAAGTAACTCCCTTTATTAAAAAATTCAACTGCAATATCATATGACTCTCAATTTGCATACCTCTCAAACACCCTAAATCTGCCAACCAATCATCACACACTTTCAACAAGCTTTCAAAGCATTCACTTCATCTCTTCACTTCATCACTGCCTGTTGCTTCTTTCCCAATTTGCCCTCTTCAACAATATGCTCATTTTTTTCTCATACTGCGTATCTCCTTCCAAAACATCTTGGTCTCTTGAAAGTTTGCTGATATTTACATACCCCAAAGCTCATTCTCCCTCTTTTCAGCCCTAGCACCTTCCTCTTGATCTGCTCCCCTTTCTTTTTAATTTTCCTCTTAATTTGCAATCCTTTCCGGTAAGTAAAGCCATGAAGGGCTTCAAAGACATGCACAGAATAGAGTAAATTGGAATGATATGGTGCACAAGGGGTGGCGTGCTGTCAATGGACTGAACCACATGAACATGAAGCAGCAGGGGAATACCATGGAAAGGTCTGTGTGGCCTATGGTTTCAATGCACTGTACATGACAGCTGAGGAATGGATAAGAGCAAATGCAGCCTTTCTTCGTGTGTTCCTGGTGCTACCTCGTTAACAGAGAAAACAGCAATCAAATATAAAAATATATCTATATACACACATACCTCCTGCCTAAGGACACTCTCTATCCTTATGAGGCTCCTGCAGCATTTAGGAAGCTGGCCACATATATTAACTGTATTTTCTGATATTCATAAAGCATGCAATAAAATATATCTTAACTGATGGTGATGGAAGCCAAGAGTTCTGCAGACAACTCATTTCTTCTGTGTCTGGATCATTGCTAAGACCACTGTTCCTGCTGTATTTAAGCAAGTAGTCAAAGTGACTATGAAGAAACAAAAATGACATGTTAATCTATAATGTTGAGAAAATAATATACACTTAAAAGTACATCAGATGTTAATGATGGAAAATATGATTATGATCTTATTTCTTATTATTCCTGTATATCACCCATTTCCCATTTAGACAACATAACATTTGCAAAACACAGGATAACATCTTTACATTTCTGGATTCAAAACATAACATCGTCAGCTGCAGTTGGTGGTACAAAGGACTAATCTACTCCTTAAATTGCATCACAATCAATACTTAACTCATATACCTAAAATTTAATTCAGTTCTAGACAATTCAAATGAAGACACATTATAAAAACTTAACGCTTCACAAGAAGACTTAAGTAAAGTCCTCAAGCAGACTTTCCATCAAAGATTAAAATCCAAATGAGAGGTTTCAGCAACTGGCGATAAAGTATAGGTAAATCATAAATCTGTCAAAGAACACTACTTTGATGCATACTTCCAAGCAGTGTTAACCAACACAAGTCATGTTTCCCTACTCATATACAGCACTAAATGATGAAGGCTCAGCAAACTAGTCTATCTAGTGCTTCATATTATTGGTTTTTAATTGTTCTCCACCTTCACAACAGAGAAGTGCTTGTAAACTGAAAAGCATGAATATATCCTAACAAAAGTTTACATATCTTCAACTAAATAATCAATAAAATGCAAGCATAGCTCCATTTAAAGATCATCTGGTGATATGAAAAGAAAAATAGCTATTTAATACTGACATATTGCCCCATAATCTTTTAAGTTCACAAAATTCAACTTTTCAAATATCAGTCCAGCACCTATATCCTGGTTATATCAGCTCCCAGCTGATATGAGACCTGCGCAACTTCAAGTGCTATCATTAGGGCATAAACTAATTATATACTTGAGTAAAGGGTAATTTTTACTAAAAGCCTCATGAAAGGTGCTACAGATAAACAGGGTTATGGAAAATTATTATATGCAGTGAAGAAATTTTTCAAGGACAGTAAGGCATGTGTGAACAGGAAAGGAAGAGAGAGAGTGGTTGCAAGGATGTAAATCAATTGCTGTATGCACATGACAGTTCTGGTGGCACTGGTGACTAATCTGGGAGTGTGTGAATGGAGAAGTTAAGAGTAATGTAAACAAAAATGAAGAAACACAGCTGGGAGATCAAACAGGATAGTTTAAGGACAAGTGTGAAAGAGGACTTTGAAGAAGTAAAATACTTTAGATACCTTGGGGTGGACTTGGTAGCAGATGGAATCACAGAGAAGAGGGCAATAAAGATGATAACAGAACTGAGAAAGCTAAGTTATAGGGAAAGGTTGGAAGCATTAAATTTACCCACCCTGGAAGAGAAAAGAATAACCTGATCACAACCTTTAAGTTTTTAAAAGAGACCAACAATACGGACAGTGAAAAGTTCTTTGAGAGATGTAGGGGTAAAGCAACCAAAGGATATAACATGAAATTAAGTATGAAACTTGTTAAAAAGGATGTAA
>JAUTXX010022416.1:0-18681 GCA_032273605.1 Panulirus laevicauda
CAAACTTATACCTCTGTAATTTGAGCACTCACTCTTATCCCCTTTGCCTTTGTACAATGGCACTATGCAAGCATTCCTCCTTTTAGAAATTGAAATACAAGGAGGAAAGGGTTTCCAGCCCCTTCTCCCACCCCCTTTAGTCACAGGGAATACTAGGGAAGTATTCATTCTCTAGTTACATTCATACTGCTCCTCATAGTGATAAATTATTTCATTTTAGGATAACTTCAAATATTAATCTTTTATTTGCATATGCCTCATTTTTTTTCACATCCCTCAAATCGTTAATGTTATTTTTTGTAAACTTTTTTGATTTATGCACAGTTAACTATTAATATTTGTTTCAGAAACCAAAGGAGAGAACTTAACGATATTCGTTTTGAATTCACCGTTGGACGAGACACATCAGAAGGTGTAGCCTCGGAACTAGTAGCTGCTGGTTTAGTAGATGGCCGAGACTTAGTTGTTATTGCTGCCAACTTAGATAAGATCACACAGCATCCAGAGATGGGGCAGAACCTTACTTTTAGATTGGTGAGTAAGAGGAGTACATTTTTATTGGATTAGCATTTCCATACTGTAAGAGCAGTATGGACTGAAAATTAGGCATGCTGATATGGTCCAGGTATGATGGACTAGTTTTTAACTTGTTTCATAAGATCGTATATATATAGCTATCCCCTACAAATGATAAACATATGCAAGAGATAGACCTCCAACTTTTACACCACCACACAGTCATGAGGTCATTTTACCCACATCATTTTTTGACACACTGCCCTCACTCCACACTACCTAAAGGCTTTTGTGTATCTGTTCACATCTTTCCTTCAGCATCCCCTTGTTAGTAAAATTAGGTATCCTTATTAATTCTTATTTTCTTTCCATTCATCTTGATTAATTTTCTCCATTGCACCTGTTTTTCTTCCTATTAACTTGGAGTGTTTTGCTTTGTCATCATCCCAGACCTTGATAAATCTCCATTTCTTACTGTTTCTGTGTTGTAACAATCATATCATCCCTCTAATCATTTGATACATTGCTCTATTTCACAGTATGTGAAAACTTTTGTGTTCCATTTTTTCACCAATTACCATACTATACAGTAAGCATTAGATGCCTTAACTTTTTTCTTTTTGTGCCTCCTGACTTTTGATATCTTACCTATTTAGACATATAATCCTTTTATCATTTTTGAGAACCTTGATTGGACAAACTTTGTTGCAGGATCTGGAAATTATGCTCATTCATTAGAAGATTATAGCATTATATGTCTTTCTATCTATTTGTTGTTATCTCCATTCCCATCTACATGGGATGAAGCAACATTCATTGCTGTAACAGTTGTAGCAACTTCTATTTCCAGAGCTCTTTTTTCCTTGTCTTACTTTAAATCTGTATTTTACAAGGTGACTTTGCCTTAGAAAGGCTGTGAATCATATATTTGGAAGGTTAATCCCAAAGGTAGCTGTAGATACTTGTGGGCTATTTTAGTTTTGCAGCTCCTTTTATATCATTTGAGAAATTCAAGGCTTTTATTATTTATTTTTTGTATGAATCCCAAGACCTGATGTAGTAACAGGAATTCTTTAATGTGATAACATCATAATCTGTTATGAAAATGACATATAGGGTTAATGGACCACAACCTCATTTTTTGTAAATCCTTAGTTTCTGAAGTGCAGCATCATGACAAAGCAACTCTCTTTGGTTTGCGTTTCTCCTCCAGTTCCACTTTGGATGACTAATATCTTACTAATCCTATGCCCCTCCCTGTAATCTTTTTTCAGACTGTCCAAAAAGTACTTCTGTTTCTAGACACAAGCAAGGCTAATGGTTCTGATGGCATCCATCCCATGTACTGAAAGAGTGTGCCCCTGAACTTGCAATTGTGCATGCTCATTTGTTCCATTTCTGATTAAAAACCAAAACTTTTCCTTCTTCCTGGAAGCATGCATACCTTGATACATCCCATCCCTAAGACAGGTGACTGTTCTGACCCCTCTAACTGTTGTCCAGTTGCTTTGACATATGCCATTTCCAGAGTCTTGGAATCCCTCCTTAGCTCCCATATCAATAGACACCTCGAACTCAGTCTTCTCTCAGATCATCAGGATGGCTTCCGTAAGGAGAGGTCCACTGGTGATATTCTCTCCTATCTTACTAAAGATTTTGGGGAATCTTGTGTAGTTGCCCTTGACATATCTAAAGCTTTTAACAGGATGTGGCATCGGGATTTCATCTCTAAGCTCTCCTCTTTTGTCTTCCTTCTCTCTCTTCTTCATATCTAGCTTTCTCTCTCTTCTTCATATCTAGCTTTCTCTCTGGCCAGTCTTTCTCATTGGCTTTTAATTGATCAGCCTCCACCCACTTTTTGTTTCCCCATCAACAGCAGTGTCCCTCAAGGTTCTGTCCTGTCCCCTACTCTTTTTCTCCTTTTTCTCATTGATTTCTTCTCTTCGATTTCGTCTCTTCCACAAATAACCAAATGCACTCAAACGCTGATTACTTAATGCTGCATTCATCCACATCTTTCAGTTCTGTTCCTTTTCTCACTCACTCAATCTGCATCTCATCTTGACAGCTTCCATAATAAACTCCAAGACCCAGTTTTTACAAGTTTGATGCCTCCAAGACCCAGTTACACATCCCACCTTCGCATTCATATCATCCATTACAACCCCATTTCTCTCCACAGACCCATTTATACAATCATTTAGATTTCTTTCCTCTCATAGTCTTCATATTCACTGGCGCTCATATGCATACCCGTTCATACTTCACCATTCCATTCTATTCTTTCATTTGCACCATTCTTGATCCATTCCATCTGTGATCTTTAACACCCTCCCATACTCCTGGTGATAGCACAGTTGTACATCCTCCTTTACCTCTTCCTTGATAATATTCTTTCATTCCTGTCTATACCACTCCTTCCACACGCTCCCACAACTTGCATTCATCTTTTCCATTTTCTTTCCATGCACCCTGCCCAAGGATATGGGTTCCCAAATCCCCAGCACATCAAATTCCCTCCTTTCCCTATCACCGGTTATTCAGTTAGCATTCAGAGTCATCAACCTCAATTACTCATCCCCTTTACTTGGACTCCAGTGCCACTTCAAAGCCTTTGGTGCCTCGCCCCTAATAGGCCATTAGCAAAGTGCAACTCCAGCATGGTGTTTCCCAGAGGCAGAGGGGCTCACAGACTCTTCATAAAAACTATGATTTTAGTACACCTTTAGTGTTTGTCTGTTCTAAAAACTATTGTCCAGATGGAGTTGAGTGTTGCCTCCCCCTTCAGTTCCACCCCTTATATTGGACTAACAGGTCACCATGGGAAGATGGGATGAGACTTAGAGACTGTAGAAAACTAGATTATCTCCTCAAGGAACTGAATTCTAACTTTTCCCAATTGTTCTGTTCTTTACAGCAGTAGCAGCACCTAACCTCATTGGGTATGATACTGCCTCCACAATTATTAGCCCTCTCATCTGGCATCCCTTTTTCTTTGATGTCTTGTGGGTGACTGAGGTACATTTTTTTTCCCCATTGCAGTGTGCTGATAGTGATGTATATAGATAATTGGTGGAGGCAAACATCAGGTAGGAAGTTTTGATTCTTCCTGTGATTATAGGAGCAGGGTTTTCAGGTTTGCCTTGTGATAAATGAATTAGTTTAAGGATTAAAGGGTGCATAGTACACATAAAACAGAATATGCTATATTGAGTTGTAAATCAGTTTATTTAGTTTTTTATTTAGTTCTGATAACAAACATGATTTTTTGTTAGAACATTTTAGAATTTCCAGATCACAGTGTGTGCAGTATACATTAGGACTGACAGTGAAAGGGTCAAAAAGACTAGAGATAATGGTAGCAAAACCATTAAAACACTAAGAGAGACAAAGCTGATGATGAAAAAGTTTATTGTCATAAGTATTGTTGAATACTGCTGCAAGTGGAAGTGAGAAAGCTTGAGAGAATTCAGAAACACATTAAAAAGTACCATTAAGGGAATAGAGCATACAAATCTTATCAAGAAAGTTACCTAACTGGAACTCTACAGCCTTGAAAGAAGAGAAAGATATATGAAAATGTTTATGTGGCAACAATTGAGGGTATCTACAACAATATACTTGACCAGACTGCATCACAACAAAAGAAATAGGATCATCAAGTTTAGTAATACCTTGGAATATACCTAAAAGACCCCAAAGAAAAGAAAAAAAAAAGAGTCCAACAGAAATTTGAAAATGCTACACAATATACTGCCAGTCAAAATGAGAGACACATATAAGCACGTACAGTTCCAGGTGAACCCAGGATTAAAAATTATGCAATATGTAAAGTGACATAAAGAAATAGTAATATTATTCAAGCAAGACATGTGATGAATACTATCAAATAGCCTTACCTAATGACAAAATTTTGTCGTAGGTACTCATGAGTACAGTATGTAGGTGTTCTCTGGTTTAAAATTATCATTGTTGTGAGAAAGAGACTCTGTCATCGGAAATATGACCATGCATTCTAAAGGGGTGAAAAGTGATGAGTGTATGTCAGACAAGTTTACATCTTATGTCTTAGGATAAAGGTTTTAAAATGATTAGTACAGTGCTTTAGGTTAATCTCCTTTTGCTTTATTTTCAGAATTCAGATTGTGAACCTAATGAGGCACCAGATGATAAGGCATTAATAGGCTTTGCTCAGCTAACAATCTCTGACTGACGAGCTAGAGTGGGCTTCCCGATACCTGGTTACCCTCGGGCTCATTTGCATCTTTAAGGAAAGCCAAAGGTGTCAGCCAGGAGGCTTAGCAACAGTCCTAGTGTGATTTGTAATGATCAAAAACGGATTTGTAGTATTTTTTCATAGTGTAAGTTTTTTTTTTATGTAATCGTTATGAAATGTAAAGGAAATGTTTTTGTAAGATGCACCATATTCTGTGATGTGGGAAGATCTTATTTGATCTTCCTTATAAGCAATTTGATTAGATTTTCAGTAAATTTTCACAATTTTTTATAGAGTGCAATAAAGTTTCTCTAGGAATTAAATTTTTATTATGAATTATAGTATATGCTATGATCCTTTCAAACTTCAGTTTTTTTCTGATCAGTTATGGCTTACCAAGTTATATACTTCATATTTATATAATGGAGAGAGAAAGACTATCTCAAGAAATTTGCTGGTAATCATTGGGCTCAGAGATACGACACCTTGCTTTTAATTCAGACAGCAACTTTTGAAGTCTTAGAGTAATACTGAATTCTTACCAACAACTAACTTGGGAGCTAACAACTATTACCCTTTTGGTATTTAAAGGAATATTTTAACCTGAATCTACTTTATTCAGAATGTTTCAATATTCTATAGCAAAGAAATGAGCAGAGCTGTCAAAATATAAAGGTGTTAGAAAAATCAAAATTCAGGTTAATGACATTGTGAATGAAAAAGGTTTTGTAAGTGCAGTAACCTTTTCACAATGTTTGTAGTTGCTAAAACAACCATCCCTTTATCTCCAAGTAAGCAGCCAGAAATTATTTTTATAGATATATTTTAAGGAGTGATGTTAAGTCTTATAATTCTTGTAAAGAGATTATACCTATAAAGTTGCATGGCTCGTATTGCTAAAAAGAAAAAAATCACATTCTGCTTTTAGGCATTAATGATGAACCATTATTACCAGGGCTCCAAAGTAACTTATTTTCTCCAGTTTATTTATGTAGTATACAGTTGGTGAAAAGCATTGCATTTCATTCATTAACATATGGCCATAACAACTCTTTCTTGTGTTAGATAAACTCTCTAAGTAACAATAACTTAGGGTTTTTTAATTCAAAATACAGCTGATGTTGAGTGAAGCCTTTTATTTTCAGAAAAAAATTTAAGTTCTTTATTTTGTATGCATTAAGTATTATTATGTAAAGTCAAGATATTCCAATTAATTTGTTGTGTTAAGCCCCTGGAAAAGTTAACTAGTGTTAAGAGGATGTCAGTTACATTCTTTTTCATTAATACATATGCTAGGAAGTATAAGAAAATGTCCTCATTGCTCATGAATCATATCATTGTCATTTGTGTGGTGGTTACTCCATAATTTATTGTTAGTGAATTTGTAATACAGTATTTCATGAAGATGGAAGATGACCTCTTTTTTTTTTCCCCCCCCCCCGTTTCTCACATCGTGGGTGGAGTTCATTCTAAGAAGGCCTTAACATGCACCCTTTCCCAGTAGTTAGAATTGTTTTGTTTCTTCAGTTTATTAGATTTTGGAATTTTTTTTCAAATATAATAATGTGGATATTTTTATAAGTTCAAATGCATTACTTTCTGAATCACTCCAGTCATGTTATGGTGAATTTCATGTCTGGACTTGGCATGTTTTTAGTCCAAAAATATGAAAAAGACTATTCCATGTAATGAGTTTGGGGAGGGAGCCCAAGGGTGATACTGGACACTGTCTTTGAAGAGGTATCCAGTCTGTCATGGTGCATTTCTTTCTTGAATATTGTGATGCACTTTTTAGATACAGTCTCAGAACTTTATATAAATATAGTATATTACCATACTGACCTTTATTGCCTTTGGGTTGTGTCCTACCCTAGTAACTTGCAGCTGTTAAAACCAATGGATATTGTGACTCATATGAGGAATATGAAAGAGAATGAGTAGTAGATATTTGATTTTGTTTGATAATTATTGTTTGATTCAGTCATGAAGACCCTAAGCAATGCAGGTAAATTAAGATATTTAGTAAAGAAATGTGATTAGTAAAAATACATCGCACAGCTTTTGACATTACAGTACACTGATGGAAATTATATGTCCCAAGTATTTAAACAGGTTATCAAATTCATGGTCAGCAAATTAATGTACTACTCATTTTTCAGCCACTGATTCCAAATGTGTATCACTGTGAATATCTTGTTCTTGCCTGTGATGTGTTGATTATGAAATAATGGAAAAGTTCTTTGAAGCCTTAATCATGTTAATGTAGAATAATCAAGAATTTTTGTAATATGAGATGAATATTATATGTGACATAATTGATGCCATAAGCAGCAGCAGATTGCTGATCTTGGTAATTGGGGTATATGAATGTAATATTTTAAGGAGTAATAACAAAGTTCAATCTGGAATACTAGAAGTAGGTGTCTAAAAAGCAGCTGGCTGTCTGATTGATCAAGTCATTTGCTCTTCATGTTTGTCCTCTTGTTTGCACTGTCATTTTCTGTGGCTGTTAAACTTTCCTCTAGTCTTGTCCTCTTGCTCTATTATGGACAAGCCTACTAGGGTATGAAATGGAACAAGATATCAAGGATACTCTCTTATCTTTCTCTTATCCCCAAGAAATCAGCAATATGCAAAATTTTGTGATTTGAAGTGATTGAAGAGTTGGATGAGTCTGTGTAATAGTCATTAATGAATGATTTGTTGCTCACATTTAGTTCCTCATTTGTTTATACTGTACATATTTATAGTAACCAGTTACACTGATGCTTATCAGGATATTTCCTCCAAGCTCCATATTCAGTTATATTTGTATAGTTGAACATTGCAAAGATGAATATGTTATTAGTATAAATTATTATTATTATTATTTAAGGCTGTTCATTTATAATCATGATGTAAACAACAGGCTGCAGGTCTTTTTTGATATGCTAATGGCTAAAAGATAGTTACTGTAAATAATTTACTGATGTATGTGAATTAAAAATCACAGTTTAAACAGCAAGCTTGTTTTATCGTTGATGATATTGTATAGTGACCTTAGATATGTTCAGTGTTCTTCCTAGATCAGGAATATAGTTTACACTTACAGAAGGAAAGAACAAAATTTGATGGTTTCTGTAGTAAGGCACTTCCTCAAATGAAGACTAAATGTTTTCAGTACTAAGGCTTTGCTACTACTGAAGTCCTCAGTACTAAAGCTTACACTGTACTGAAATCTTCAGAACTGATCAGTGGCTTTTGCTCTGCTGAAAGCATAGTTTTCAGTAGCGAGTGTGTGGATGCTATTGAAATCTGTGATGTTAGTGCTCTTCTATAAAATATATAATAACCTTTGTACATTGAAGTATGTGGTGAAATAAAACTTTTACATTCTAGAGGGAGCTCTTAGGTTTCACATAGTGGCTTAGCTTATTGAAAGAAGACCTGGAAGTTTTGTGAGTGACTAGAGTGCTCAAAAAAATTTCTTTGTGCAGTGCTGTCTTGCTTCTTTACAGATGAAAGTATAATACTGTTTGAAGTTTCATAGTTTGAAATATCAGGAACCAGTAGATTTTTAGAAAATATTTTCATTTGTTGGTGGCCAGTGATAAGAAGTGGAAAGGTCGGTGGGAGGACAGTTTTGATGCCCTGTATCTTGCACTTGACATGTATGGAACAGGAATCCTATAGGTGAGGGGCTCGTTGAATGCTTGTGAACTGATTACGAATTATAGGACAGTGGCGTCATTTAAGAATTTATCCTATTGGTAATTGTGGAAAGAAAACCCTCTGATCAGCAGAAGCCTGAGAGTGTGTATTGCAGAACTTGCTCCGTCTTTCTGCTTGATGAAGGAGGCACTTTTTTAAGGACTTTCATTTTGTAATTAAATGCTTCACAGCTCTGGTAACGACTTTAAATATATATTGTCATATGAATTTAAAGTTAAGCTAGGGATGTTTAGTGTTACATGTTCATGATGATGAAAATAAATAAAAAAGTTTTTAATCATTTCTTGAGCTAGTGATATTTATGGCTGTCTGAAATTGAATTGTTGAAAATTATAACCTTATTAGGAACTTTGTGTGAATGTATAATATAAAAAGTTTCATGGAAATGTGCAATTTGTTTTTGATGTAGTTTTACAAAACTTAAGGAATGTGGTGTATTTATCTTTTCAGTGATAATTTTATTTACTACTACTATTCCTTCTAACCAGGAGGAAATGTGCCAAAGTCCATCCTGTTACTTGTATTGATTTTCTACCAAGTGCCCCAGGATCTTTTACCTCTGCATTATTTTAGAATTAGCAAAATTGTATTTTAGAAGCACTTTTCATGAAATTCAAAATGACCTCATTCTGTGTCTGTCTGAAAAACAAGGAACTTGAATGTTACCTTCAGTTTCATTTTGTTGGCGTTAAAACCTTAGATGATTATCAAAATGAACAATATTTATAATGCAGCAGCTGCTCTGTAGGACACTACAGGTTGCCTCAGGAAAATGGGCCCCGGACAGTTTTTCCCCTGACTTGGTCCACATTTTAGCAATTGCCTTATTTGTGCCGTGTCATGGAAGATGTGTGAAAGGTTGTATATAGTGAAACTATTTTACTGAGTAAGAAAAATGTGGTTTAATTAGTAAGTTTGGCATTGCTGCCAACTTAAAGCAGTTAATATTTGATATGAGACAGTGCATATTATAAATCCTAAAATGTTATCTATAGTTCTTGTATTAGCATTATGCATAATTAAATATTAGTTTGATGAAATTTAGTAGCCAGTGGTTATATGATTATTTCACTAACATGATTATTTTATTATTATTGAAATGTAGTTTGATAAATCAACAAATTAGAGATTAAATTATTTTGTGGATGAATGTGTGATTTAGTGCGCCCATTCATAAATGTGAATAATTTGCATGTATGATTTTTTCAGCTGATTTTTTTTCCTTATGTATCAAAATTATAAAAGAATAATGATGTTGTTTTCCCTGTAGATAACATTTAAAATTTAGTTCATTTTACCAGCATTACAATAAGGAAGTGAGCCTTACTAGTACAAGGTTAATAATGAAATGTAGGCAATTGAATTAATTTATTGAATATGTATATGGTTATGCAACATTGTCCAAGATAGACTGAAACCTAGTAACTGAACTCTTAGTATAATTAGGGCTGTGTTATCTTCATGCAGTTTGTAACAGCTCTTAAAACATACCACTCATGCCACATGTCCAAATTCAGCAGCTCCTCCATAAAGCAAATAAGTCAAGAAATATTTGTACTTATCTATCCTGTTTATATTTGAGTTGAAGCATGAATTTCCCTAATTTATGCCCAATTTATGAATATCATTACTACTGCTTTGTTACTCATGCTATATATCAGTTATGCCCATATTGCTTCCATATTTAATCTATATGACTAAGATGTTCACTTTAATATTTCAGCAGTAATCGAATCTCTCATATCTAATCTGTATAGCCATGCTCCTCACACTGTGCTTGGTATCATTTATATTGCTCATAAAACGTACTTATGTAACCAAGCTTCTTACATGTCAGTTTCATTGAAGCATAAGACTTTTAGTTTTCTTTACTTCACCAATGGTTTTCTAGTTTAGAAGTGAGGGAGGAAGAGATAATAGAAGTTTTTTTATTAAATGTAAAGGAAGATAGAAGAATCCTGTACTTTGTATTGGGATGAATCATCCCTCTGAACAGTTTGAGTGGCTGCTCTGAAAAGAAATACACTCAGGACCTGAACAAAATTCTTAGATTCAGTTTAAGGCATACTTAACTGTTCTAATGATGTGGAGTTCTTTAGGAAAAAAAGATAGGAGGTTACATTACTGCCAATTAGTTTTAAAGAAGAAAATGGTTTCAGAAACATTGAATCCAACCAGATTTAAAACTACCACAAAGAGATGTTCTCCAGGTACAAATTGGAGCGAATAGTTAAAATAACAGAAATGAGGACAACAGAGGGAAATTAAGGTTATATTAAAGGGTAATACAGTAACATTATATTGAAGTCATTAACAAATCACTAAAGTTTATTTGACTAAAGGTCATAAATAGATGTGACCAGAACTTTGAGAAATGTCACCATCATTCCTGCCAACCATCTAAACATTTTTATCAGTAGAGTAGATGAAAATCTACTCCAAAAATTAATACTCTACAATGACTGAAAAATCAGTAGGCAAAAAAGAATTGTGCAAGTGACCACATGTCATGAATCTAAATGCAGTAATTAATGATTAAATACAGAAAATACATCCTGAAGAGTAATGGTCAGTATGCATACTTACCTATCTAAACCTTGCATTTTGTACTATAAGTAGAATATCTTTCAACTGAGAAGTTCAGGACCAAGACACTTCCAATGTGTGGATTATTACATAAGGTGTACAATCACTTAAACATGTCCAAGAAGAACTTAAGATAAACCAGAGTACTTGCGTCAGTTCGGTTATACAGTAGTACTTTCTGCAAATATTTGTAATTTTTAATTCATGCATTAAGTAAGAACTTACTGAAGAGAATTTTGTAAAAGAAATGTATGAAAAATACAATTTACCATAGTATTCACTGAGTTTAAGTTGAATGTAATGAATGCCCTACATCCAAGCATTCATACATTATGTACCACTTTCTCCCCATAATTTTTTTTTCTCATTGAATTTGTGAGATAACCAAGAATCTGTTGATTATAATTGTGTAGAAGAATATATATATCCTTAAAAGTAAGATATACCACATCATTTGCTGAGCATAATTTAGAGTTTCACCAGGGTCTCTGGCTTCTCAGTCTTGCTTGTATCAACATCATGTTTGCTCTTCCATGTACTGTATTGTACCACCCTATTTTTTTATTTGTATCTAAATAATTATTACTTCTTGTATTAAGTAAGAATTTGCTTAGAAAAATTTTATGAAAAACAATTTTCTGTATCATTCTCTGAGTATAAGGTAAATGTTTTTAACTCATCGAAATCCAAGATTCCTATTCTGTGTAGCACTTAATTTTCTACTCCTATTTTTGCAATTATTGGTTCAGGTGTTAGGCAGGAATCTCCAGAAGAAAAACTATATGAAAATTACAGTTTACTGTAACATTCATTTATAAATTGAATGTTTTGAACAGAAGTCTAGTGTGAATAGATAAGAATCCAGCTATGTCAGCACTTTTCTCTTACATTTTGATGTGTTGGTGATTATTGATTCATACATTAAGTAATAATGTACTGAAAGAATTATTTAGAAATAATATGTAGAAAATGTAACCCATCGTACTATTCACTGACTGTAATATTATTAGTTGAGAGTTTTAAACTGATGATCGCAAGCTAAGTACGAATTTCATCTTGGCTATTTGATTATGAAGTTAATTATATATTCATGCATTTATTAAGAACCAGAGGAGAAATATGTTGAAAAAAATATATGAAAAATAACATGTACTGTATGTCTCACAGTATAAGTTGATTATTTCTAAATTGAGTCAATGCTAACTTCCCTGGGATTGCAAGTATTTATGTTCAAAGTAACACTCTCCTTTGTACACCCATTTTCACCTGATTTTTATATATCTTAATTGTTACTAGTCCATGAACTGGGGAAGATTTACCGTCAAGATTTGTTAAGATGAAATATATGAAAAATGCAGTGTACCATACCATTGACTGAGGACAAGTTGAAAGTTTTGAACAGAAGACATCATGGAATAGGTAAGAATTCCAACTCTTTCAATAACTTCCTCCTGAATGTTACTAAGTGTATGGATAATCATTGATTCTTGCATTAGGTAAGAACCTACTGAAAAGAAAATTAAGAAAAAATGTATGAAAAATATAATGTTCTGTATTGTTGTGTGGTTATACCTTTAATGGTTTGATCTAACAGCAAGTGCAGTCTGGCAAAGAAGTTTTTATCAGCTATTTTCTCTTCAGTTTTTCTGAGCATGTGATAATTATTGAATCATGCTTTACACAAGGACCTACTAAAGAGATATGCTAATGAAAATTTCATGAATACGATTTACCGTATCGTTCTCCAAGTAAAAATTTAGTGTTTATACTTGAAGGCGATATTAGCCTCTAGGATCCTAATTATTTGTGTTCCATGTAGCACTCATTTTTGCAAACATCACCATTGTTTTTATGAATATGTGATTTATTATTTGTTTAGTTAAGAACGAAATAGATAAAACAGAGTTGAAAAAAATCTATGGAAAAATGATATATTATCTATAGATATCTAAGTTGCCCATTCCCTCTGGAAAGACTCATCAAAGAGATAGCCACAGAATAAGTCTCCACTCATCCCTGTCCTTAAATACCTCCCTAGCATACACCATTCCACTCTTCCCACATTTCTCCCCCTCCAGTACTCTTCCACTCTTATTTTCCCATGTCACAGTTGGTCTTCCTTTTACGCCAACCCTTTTAACTGTACTATCATACATTCTCCTTGATAACTTGTCTTACATTCTTTCCACATGCCTAAACCTCCTCAAAGTATTATGTTTCACTCACTCTACCACTCAACAATTCATTCCCTTTGCATTCCCTGCCATATTAAATCTCTCATACACCACCTCTTTGCTTTCTTCATTCCATCAAGTTATACCACATGCCTCTCTCAAATAACTCTTTTCCACAGCTTGGATTCTTGACTCTTGTGATTCATCCTATGTTCATGTTTTTGCTGCATATGTCAAGACTCAGAAGGACTTTGGTGTCCCTTAATCATTTCTTCACTTCCATACTTAAACCTCTACCCTTCATAATTGTTAAGGGACCAAATGACTCTTCTACGCTGCATTGCTCTTTCCCTTATTTCTCCTTCCATATCACTAAACTTATCTAAGGTAGCTCCAAATTACTTAAATTCTGTCACCTCTTCTAGTTGCTCTCCCAATTCTATAGGACTTTGCAAAATATATACTTTCACTCAATTTCCTTTCAGACATCATTAACTCGCTTTTACTCACACCTTCATTTGCTTATGCTTACACACATCATAAAACACATTTACAACCTTCTGCTGTAGCTCTTCACTCTCAACAAAAAAAAACTATTGTCTGCAAATAGGTTTGTCACTGGTCACCATACCTCACCACCACACCATCTGTACACCTACACCTCCCTCCCTTAGTTTTGCTTTCATCTCTCTTATCACTCCATACACATACATTCTAAAAAGCCACATTGACATCATACAGCCCTGCCTCATACCAACATGTACCCTGAAAATTTTGTTTACTTCCCCATCCACTTTTACACATGTACTTGCTCCTTTATATAAGGATTTCACACCACTCATTAGTTGTTCCCCTACCTCATATATCCTTAACACATCCCATAAAGCATTCCACTCGACTTTGTCAAGCATATTCTCCAGATCCATTAAAGTTGCATACAACTTCCTACCTTTCATTAGATACTATTCCACAATCATTCTCACAGCAAAATTCTGATCCACACATACCCTACCTTGCGTAAAACCCCCTTGCTCCCTCTCTCAATCAACACTCTTGTATACACTTTTCCTGGTATACTTAACAGGCTTAATCCCCTGTAATTCCTATGCCCTGTCATTTATTGATTGTAATTTGTGTGTTTTGAGATGATCATGAATTACAGAAGAATTTCATCTCTTTCACCTATTTTCTCTTTAATTTCTCTGAATTTGTATATTGTTATTAATAAATACACTAGTTAAGAAGCTAATAGAGGTAAATGCATATATTTTTTTTTATACTTGTCCACAGTTTTCTGCATTAGCAGGATAGTGTTGGGAACAGACACAGAGTGGTTGCATTCACTCATCCCCATTCCCAAGCCCTATAGACTTTTTCATGGTCTTCCTAAGCCACATCTCATACCCTAATTCAATGAATTGACAGAACATCACCAGCTGTATGCTGCATCGTTCCAGTTTACTCAATCCCATGTGTGCCTTTCCCCTCCTGCATATTCAGTACCAGACCACTGAAAGTATTATTTGCTCCATCCTTCTATCTCCAGTTTGGACCTTTCTTTCTCCTTTTCCCTTCCACTCATGGGACATATCCTCTTTGTCAACTTCTCCTCTCTCATTCTGTCCATTTGTCCAAACCATTTCAGCACACCATCTTCTGATCTCAACCACTTTGTTATTACCACACATCTCTCTTACCCTCTTATTACTTACTCGATCAAACTACCTCAGATCATATGTTGTCTTCAAACTTTTTATTTCCAACACATCCACCCTCCTCCACACATCCTCATCTATAGCCTATGGTTTGCATCTATACATTAGCACTGGGATTACCTTACCTACAAACACCCATTTTTGACCACGGATAATGCTCTCTCTCACCTACCCTATGACTCACTTCTGCTTTCATAGTTTGATTTGCTGTTATGATAACTCCCAGGTACCTGAAACGCTTCACTTCACTTCCAAATTTTCTCCAATCAAACTCAGACCCCACCTTCTTGCCTGCTAAATCATAATAACCTTACTTTTATTCACATATACTTTCAACTTCCTTTCACACATTTTCCCTAACTCATGTCACCAACTTATGCAGTTCCTTACTCTAATCTTTCCTCAGTGCTGTATCATCAGTAAACAAGTGGCTTAATTCCTGTCCCTTTACAGAGTGCATACTCATTAATTTCTTAAAGAATTGCAATTGCCTTCCTCACCACCCCATCCACAAACAAATTTACCAGCCATGGCGACATCACACATACCTTGCCACAGACCAGCCTTCATTTGGAACCACTTACTCTCCTGTCTTCTTACTCATACATATGCCACACATACATGATAGAACCGATTTTTTGTTAAAGTTTTTCAGCCAAGACTTTGATTACTGATGCTTTACTCGGCATCATTCGTGGGTTGTGTCAGTAACCATAGCTTTTGGTGAACATAGTAGCAGGAATTTTTAGTACTCAAGACTTTCGTTAAGTGGGTCATTTTAAGTATACTTGTATAAAATGTATGCTTGTATACATAGTTTGTACACAATAAATGATCCAAATAAGATAGATAAACTGGCACTGAAGACTGTAAATTAAAGGAATTTTTAAAAATTATTAAAGACAAGATCAACTAAACGAAACTAAAACAATTCCGGTATTCATAATATCAGGAGGCAGCAGCAAAATTCACATGGCTGCGATATTGGGTTAAAACTGGGATCACCTCAATTATTTCAGTAATGTTGGTAGGTATACGGTATTAATTCAAATGGAATGAAAGGTTGAGCCATCACCAGAACACTCTTATCCACAAAAATGCCCTTCATATACCTTATACGCACACATTAGTAATATTGTGGATAAACAATAGTTATTCTATGGAAAATATAAGAATTTACATGAAGTTTATATTATACTGACCCCAAGTAAAGTGTGATATATGGCATTTAGGTGAAATGGAATTAAGGAGTCTCAAAAAGAAGAGATCCTTCTTGTTATTTAAAGCTTTCAACAGTGATAAGGTTGTATGGTAACAGCAAAGAGAATTTACAAATTAAGTTGATGTGTTGCAAGTTTGGTTGTGACTGAATCAGGGCTAGGATGTCAGTTGAATTAATTTAGACTACTGCATAAGGCAACCCTTCAACCTTATTTGCATCACAGCTTCCCTATGTCTACTAATATTGGCTTAATTAATACCCTTTCTGTCCTTCACCTCCAAACTTTGCTCCAGTTTTGTGTCCTTTAACAAAAAAGTTATGGGCATTATCTTCATTTTATCTATCTCAAAGCAACCCAGACAGAACTCGTGTGATGCTTTACTGAGGTATTCAAAAGCTGAGCCTTTTCCTCCCATTAGATTCCTATAGTCTTCTTTTTGATGACATTTTACATGATCTGTCATTTAGATCCTGTTTTTTCCCCCCATTTGCTGCTAATTCTTATTCTATTCCCCATTCTAATGGTCCCAGCTGATTCATTTTTTAATTCTCTGTTATTTCTCCTATGGGACAACCTTAAATTCTCTTCTTTCAGTCTCTCAACATTTTGTTGCAACAAATGTGGTCATGTTGGTTTACTCTTGACTTATTGGATGAAGGTTGTATCCCAGTCTGGCTCTGGACTTAGTACTAAATATGTTGGTAATATATAGTGTCAGGACAAGTCATGAAATCCTCATAAAATTCATGTCCAAATTGTTCACTCTGATATTCTGAAAGTTGATACCTAAACACATGTGCAAAGAATGAAGAAGAATAAAGGAAAATTAATGGAATTGATATATTATTGACATTGGAAAGCTGCCTGCTAGTGAGAAAGAAGTTTTTTGTTTGTTGTAACAAGAATTATAGGTTCATATACAAATTTACTTATTTCTAATTTGATTGACTTATTAGAATTAGTTACTATTTATTCCTTATTAGATGATTAGAATAACATGTAATAAGCATATGTTACTCGGCATCCCTTATCAGTAAGGCTATTTGAATCCCTAGTCAGCTTCACATCCAATGTCCTTAATACACCTTCATACGCCCACAGTGAAATGACATAAAAGCTTTTATGAAATCTTGGCACAGACTCTTCTCTCTTCCCTCCCGGATGAGGCGGTAAACCATCCACATCGTGGTCTTGATTGCTTCTGGAGTATGGAGGTGAGTAACCATGTATTGTACCACACCAAGAGAGGTTAACAAGGATTCAGTTCTATGCCACTTAAGGTCCACCCGTCTTTAAGTATTCACTGAAAGTCATCCATTTTGTTCTCCAGTCATCCTGCCTTTCTGTATCATCTCCAATTTACAGTGGACGTATTGAATGCACGGAGACATGTATTTTTTTATTTGCATTTAGAAAGTCCTCCATGTTAACAAAGGACAGGAACGTCTAATTTCGCGGGTAAGGCTTTCTATCACCACACCACAACCCTATATACCATCACGCCCGTCCTAATAATATTCGGCTCCACTCTACTCGGAATGGGAAATGGAGTAAATATACATTTTTTTTTTTTGTCTAGAGAGAGACATAAAGTCATGACACAAAAACAGATCTTAAGTAGTTATCTAATACTTTACTGCTGTACCGCCAACGTGCCTGAATGATGCCAGGCATACTGAACAAGGAAGCATAATCGAATTAGTAAAGTTGGATATATGCATGGCGTGGATTCAGACACATTATGCATGTTGTTACCCAACATTTTGTTTGTTTACTCATATACATGCCTGTGTATTCCTGTATGCCTGAAATTTGGTCCTAAGATCTTTATCGGACATGAGATCCGTGGTACATAATCTGCAACGTACCCTGTTCAGCAGCACGCCTGCCTCCACATTCTTCCAGCTGGTCTCACACTCACAAGAGGGACTCAATAGCCCCACAACATATAAATGGACGCTTTTAACCTCAACTTAACGCTTTATTATGTAAGTCGCGACAGAGCGGGTGGTGTACGGGGCCGTTGGTTACTATCAGATGATCGCCACAGACAACTCTGTCCACCAGTACTTGTGGGCCCCGAGTAAACGTATACCTTACAGGAATTTGAAGTAAGTCATGTTCACAGTGAAGGTGAAGTGAACTACCACGTTCTTTTATCATATTTCTCGCTGGGGATATTTAAGCCAGCGATGTGCAGCGCTGCCAGCGAACATTGGTGTCACTTTCACCAATGCCAAGATGGATGCCACCTAGTTATTTTCTGACGTTTCTATTTACTGTCTTCGAGACCGAATCGGAGCTTGAAATTGTTCCGTGTGAGGGAGAATGTATTTTCCCCAGAGACATTTCAAGGTATGAGGCTTAACGGGCAGAATACTTAGGAGGACTGTTCAGCGTGGGCAGCTGGGCACGAGAGCTGTATTGGCTTTACTTCCTGGTAATGCTCATGTTAATATCGCTTTGTACTCCCTTCAGCTCCTTAAACCTTGTCAAAAAGTCAATCGTGACAGTTCACGTTATCGGAACGCCCTCAGATA
>JAUTXX010022525.1:4238-18680 GCA_032273605.1 Panulirus laevicauda
GTTTCTGTACCTACAGATTGTTTCTGTATTGCAGAATCCTCTCTATTAGAAGTATCTGAAGATTTCTTGCTATTCAATGAATTACTTGGTTCTGTGTTTTCTTTTTTTCCCACAGCTCTCTGAAAAAATCTTGTCCAAGACAAAGATTCTATACTTTTATTGCTTCCTTTGCCATTATTTCCCTTACCTTTACTATTTCTACTCTGATTTTGTTGATTTTGTGTGGCAGCATTATCAGACATACCAGATAAAGTGTTTCCAACAGAATTACATGACTTAGATTCTGACTGTTTTAGATATTTTGACTTTGTACTTGAATTTGTGATTTGAGTGTTCCCTACTTTTTTATTACTACATCCTGAGCATGGCTTGCGCCCATTAGTCATTGCATCCCCCAAGGAAATTACTGGTGTTTTCTTGTTATTGGTATTCATGTTCACAGGACTACTGGGTTTGAGGTTTTCTATATGAGTGTGGCCACTAGCATAACCATTCTTAACAGATACCAAATTTTTGGAATCTGCATGGCTTATAGTTCTCAAATCAAAAACTTTATTTCTGTCAAAGCCTGGGGTATGTCCATTAGCAGGTAAAGAGGTAGTCATAGCGATTACTGTTGTTTTCAGAATATGGTCAGCTTCTAGAGCAGACAGAATAACTGCCCCAATCAACATTGCAACCATTAAAGGTAGGATGGCATAGTAGAGAAGTGGTTCCCATGATGGTCTGGGTACCGCAGCTCCACATTCTGCCAAAAGGTGTGTGGGTACTGTAGCAACCAGGGAGTACTCTACTCTGCCTGGTTCATCTTTAGTAACCCAAACCACTCCTTCATCCAATCTTTCTATCAAACCTAAACTGGTCTGAATGACTAGCCGTTGTTGTATTTTTGAAAGGGTAAAGTCTGGAGTGAATGCAATATCAACTTTATGACTACCATTTGGGGCAAGCTGAAACCCTTCACAATTGAGAACTTTGAACCCATAACCCTCACAGGGCAAATCATTGATACTGAAGCCCCACACCTGGATGGGGAGTTCTCCAGTGTTGCGTGCCATAAATGAACGCTTTACTGTAAAGTTAGGTTGATAGTATTTTGAGCTTCTGGCATCTGAAAAGAAAAAAAATAATATATAGAGAGCCCTACCACGTCAAATCTCTCATACACCCCCTTATTTCTTTCTTCATTTCATCTGGTTATAAAACATGCTCCTCTCAAACAGCTTATTCTACAGTTTGGATTCTTGATCTCTGTGACTCATTTTATGTCCGTGTTTTAGTTACAAAGGTCAGGTTGACAAATAGGATATATTTGTCAGAAGTGGAAGGGGTGAGGATGAGGAGACCAAACTGGAGACTGAAGAAAAGTCATGAAAAACCTACACACAGTCCATCCAGATACAAGTGCCCAACTAACCTTCACCCCTGAGATACAATCAGTGTAATTACGACCTTGAAGAATTTTCCTATTACAGGCCCTGACAAGTAAAACTTTCACATATAACACTTTGACTCATTTGCAATTCAACCACACAAAAAAATCTTTTACATATGAAAAACATGAAATGAATCATAAGAAGGCAAGCACTTATGATTAAAACTTGAATTCATGTAACTGGTAACTGCTAGTGAACATTTTACAATATTTATGTACAAAGAATCAATTGTAACAAAGACATCACATTTAGACAAGTCTTACTATAACATAGCAAAATATAGAAACAGGATTAGCTTGCATGTTTCAAAAGATTATAAAACAAAGTTAAATTCTTCTTAACAATGCAGCACCAAAAGTAACAGAACCAGCATAACTGACGAGTCTGGTAAGCTGGTGCTGAAGGATGTCAGTATTGGAGGAAAATTCCCAAATCTATTTTCTAATCTAACCAAGATGTCTGGTGAAATTTAGGTCATAACAATAGCATTTTGAAACATTATCCTTTTACAGGTCACCTAATTAGCAAAGGGTATTACAGGACAACTTGCTAGAATGTATTGTAAAAAACAAAAATTAAAACGAGAAACTTACTATCACAGTCTTTTAAATGTTTGGCCCCAATATTGAAGGCAAGAGGCATTGCCGACCCAGGCTTGCGATTGCCAAATTTCAAAAATCCTCTTCCACCTCGACCTTGCACCAGCATGGCATCTATCACTGTCAGGTTGTTTCGAACTAATAATACCGTTGAATGCATCCTTTCATCTGGTGGTGTGAATGAGATTCGAACTTTAACCTGGAGAAATAGAAAAAAAATCTTGAAACCCATAATCCTAATCGTATTAATCAGAAATTTTTGTATCCCTTTCTGTGAGGTGACGATGAAACAGTATCACCAAGGGTAAGATAAAGTCTCACTGAAGGTAGAAACATGAGCAGGCTGAGTCATGTAATTCTTATCATATAGCCCTATAACCTCTTTTATGGATTTCCTGCTGATTCAAAACTATGTTAACTTAGCAGAAGGGAAATTAGGAATATCAACACTTTCACGATGAAACAAAGATCCTACCAATACAATCCCACCTAACATGCTTGGCACTCAATTTCATGTGACAGCCCCACCCAGTGTGACTCATGTGTGATATGGTGGCATACAATGTGGAATGTTCGTCATATACTGTTATAACACTCTGTGGTACAGGAATGATCTTATGATTCAACAAAGTTATTAAAGTTCACACAATTTTTACCTTCACTCCAGGTTCCAAGATTATAGCTATACTATCTTTTGCAACACGAGTTTTGAATTGCTCCTCCAAAGTTCTTCGATGCTGAGCCAGGCCACTTGTTATCTCTGGTGCTGGTGGAAGCATGTTTGCCCCTCTTGTTCCCCCACTACCCATGCTATCAGCATCTATAAGAGCAAATACATCATTCGGACTGCTAGCTCCACTTCCTCCTTCTTCATTTAATAGCATATGGCCTTTGGGCAACCTGTTGAAGATAAGTTTAATGCATCACTGGCTTTATTCACTTCAGCTTATGAGATAATGCAATTAAGTAAATCAACAGTCATTAACCACAACTGTTGTCATTACACCTTAAAACTTTCTTAAGTCTGGCTTTGGGTTGTATAGCATAATGAACAAGGAATATTTTCTGTGCTCAAAATACTCGTATATAGTTATTTTGTGCTAGTTTGGTCATGACATGGTGTTGCTGGGAGATGTAAGAAACTGGAGAATTTGGGAAAGTGTGTGAAAGAAGGAAATCTAGAGTAAATATGAATAAAAACAAGGTTTAGTAGTGCAAAGGGACAGGTTAGATGGGGTAAGCTTGAATGTACTTTTTTTTTTTTTTCTTCTTTTTGAGGACATATCAGCAACTGAAACCATGAGAGGTGAAGTGGGTTGTAAGATGGGCAGGGAAGTGAAGGTCTCAGGTGCACTGAGGAATTTGTGGGAATAGAAGTCACTATCTAGGAGGGTAAAGATGGGCATGTTTGAAGGTATGGTAGTCCCAACAGTTGTTGTATGGATGTGGGGCATGGGCTTTATAAGTGAGAATGTATGGAAGAGGATGAATGTGTTGGAAATGATATACTTGAGGACATTTTGTGGTGAGATGGGTTGATCAAATAAAAAAAATGATAGGGTGTGAGAAGGGTGGGATAATAAGAAAAGTATGGTTAAGTACAAAGAGGTAATAATTACATTTTACAGAATTTTGCATTCTGGTAGATTCCATGACACTTACCTGTCTTATGCATTTCATTTATGCAGGCAGCATACACATGCAATACACCATAAATGATCTATGTGAGCTAGTCCATAATCTAAAATGATCAGAACAGAAGGGAGATGCCAAAATCATAGTAACATGATTAAAAATGCCACTAAGCAAACCTAAAGAATGTCACTTTGATTTTCATCTTTACAGCCTCTGAGATGATCTACCTTATCTTCTCAGTTCATAATGCTTTAGGCCATATCATCTTTAATATATATTACTTAAAGTTCAAAAATCACCTCTTTGAAAACATTACAGTTGGCAATACCCCTGGCTAAGAAATCATTATCTGATCTAAGAACAAAACAGCAATGACCATCTTTTTACACAACTGATCACATGCCTCTGCACTACATTTTAATATTTTCTGAAATTATATCTTTTATTGTATCAAAATATCAGTTTACCTGACCACAAAATCAAAATTTATAAAATATTTCACAATTAATTATGAATAACTAGTGAATTAACAGAAACTCACTGGTGATGTATAATAGAGAGGAGTTGTTGTGTTGCTGGATAATGGTGGAGCAGCAGTATCTGGGCAACTACAGGCACACTGGCTGGATTTTCCACAAACACTTCATGGATGCTGGTGTTTAGCACTTGAGTTAAGGGGAATGTCAAGTGTTGTGGAGAACACAAAACAGGCCATTTCAGAGCAGCCTATAAATAAACATTATGATGAAATAAAATAATGATTACATTTAAGAATTTTTTTTTTGAGATATACAGCTTTTCCATCTGCATTTTATATTACTATGTCTATATTAAATCCAATTCACATATTTATTATATTCATCCAAAAATCACCAAACCATATCTACTCTTAACAAGAACACTATACAATCCAATTCTAACCTGTGCAGTAAAACGAAAGCCATGGACCTCTGAAGTATGAAGAACTATGGATGTGTTGAAGATTGCTGCCGAAAGATTGAGATAACGACTTCGTAATGTTGAATATAAGCTGGTATCAGTGTCTGCCACGTGTGATGTTAAAGACAGTGTATTAACCCATTGCTGACCAGCTGCAAAAAACATATAAGAATATATGATTAAGTCTAGATGTGCACAGGACATTCAGTGAAATGATGCTGTGTAAATACTTGCTGTACATACTCTATATGTATGAAAAGACACAGTAATCTTCTTAAAACAAACTGAATTAGATTGACTTTATAGATAAATGTAAGCAAACTGAACAGCCCAGAAAATACTGTTCAAACTTTGACATCTTAGAAGATTATTCAACATAGAGCATTCCTCACCAAAACCGCATCCTGTAGGAAGGTCTGCACCCTAATGTCAACCCACATCTTTCTCTATCACACATGCTTGATCTCCAATTTCCTCGAGCTCTACAATATTATTCTTAGGGAGAAGTTCTTTCTCCAGCCCTCTTCACTCCCTTTCTACATGACATCCTGCAGACCAGAATGTGAAAGTCCACTCATATGCAGATGACCTCACAATAACATCGCAACACAGATATTACCCAAGCAACAACAAACATGTAATGCTACATCACACAATTAGAACACTGGCTCACTTAAAACAATATATGCAATGCCACAGAAACCCACCATATCCCCCTTATCCCCTTGTGTGTGTAAGTTTGTGGATCACATGACACAAAATTCACTCCCCATACTACATAGCCCACAAACAAACTAAACTAAACATCCTCAGAAAATAAACTGATCCCTTAGTATTCTCAACAAACATTTCATTTGCTCTGCCCTAAACTACATCTCACCTGACTTTTTGCTTGCTCATTAGTTTTATATGTTTTTACT
This sequence comes from Panulirus laevicauda, assembly GCA_032273605.1. Classification (NCBI taxonomy): domain Eukaryota; kingdom Metazoa; phylum Arthropoda; class Malacostraca; order Decapoda; family Palinuridae; genus Panulirus; species Panulirus laevicauda. The sequence goes on from JAUTXX010022525.1 coordinate 9,768, forward strand.
GAACTAGGAGCCATGTTTGTATACTTTTATTCTGGTACAAATCCATATAACTATTACTAATTAATTGTTCCATTACATGTTTTCTTATCACTTTTTCAAAAATGTTTATTATATATAATGTTAATTTAACTGATAAACTATTTTAGCATAAGCTTAAAGATTCCTTTATGAACATATACCATTCTGAGTACATCTATGCTATTTCTATCAAGGTTTTGTCTTGTCAATATCATTGATTTTTCTAGTCAGTTTAATGAAAATGGCTATATTCAATTTATTCCTGTTGATGAGTTCTCTTGCTGTGGGCTTCAACAAAACTGTTAAAGGCCATCAGTCTCACTCACATTAAAGAAAACAAAAGGCATAGAGCTTAGATACCCTCTATATATCAATGGGAGGAGTATGACAGCAATGATGTAGCAAAAGAGTCAACACTATAAAAGAGTTTACATGGAAATTATTTCAAATTTTTACTAATTTCAAGCAAAACAAATATTTATATAAACTTATGTTATTTATGTTATATGCAACCATAAACAACTGTGAAGCACTAAAACTGTTGATACAAGATAAACAAAGAAAAATCTATCATAAAGTTTGAGGCTCCAGTCCCTGACAGAAGTCTGCAAAGTGTCTAGGCCTTAACTGAAAAGCAAAAAAAGGGATTAGAGACAGGTAAAGAGAGGAGGGAAACCACTTTAAGAAATTTGGAGAAAAGAGAAAAAGGTAAATCTGCCTTTTAACCCTTTCACTGCATCAGTCCTAAGATCCACTGTAAGTGCACTCATCAGTGATGGAGACAAATATTCTAAAATAAAATTCCTTAATTTGCTAAGGTTGGTAACATGGAGTAAGTTGGGATCTCAGTAACTGCCAGGGTGTACAGTAGCCTAAAACCAGAAAATTTACAAATGCTGACTTAATCTTGAGATAAGTGCACAATCACAAATAAAAGAAAAGTTTAGTACATAACTTCCAACAGATATATTTAGTGGAATTTCAGCAGAATCTCAAAGTGGGGATGGAAATTACTAAATTTTGTGTTGCCTGTTTCAGTGATACCTTCTGACATATAAGGATACTTATAACATGTACCTCTTAACTGGTGAATTAGGTATGAGGTCATGTACAGGTCCACTTGATATAAGCTTGGCCAATTTTGTAACTCAAGATAAAAACAGGAAACACAATTACTGAAATGGGAATAATACAAATAACAATGAGTACCTTACCTTTACCTGTAAGTGGAAAACCTGTGTAGCAATCAGTACCACATTCAACCTTGGGATCAAACACAAGCCTCCCAATGTGACTTTTGTGACCTGGCTGTAGAGTTGCAGGAGTGCTCTGACTTGGCACATATGAAAACCTTGTGTCTGATGGTATTGGCTTTACTTCTTTTACAGTCATAGGATGGCCAAAAGTAGATAATATGTGTAAATTTTGTTGAGAAATTTTCCCCTGAAATGCAAGAAGTTTAAGGTAATCAAAATGTATGAATCAACTTGATTTACTCAACACCCACTAAGAATTTCAGCAAAGCTAAAAAGTTGAAAAGTCCTTACTGCATATTAGACCAAACTAACATCACAAACTACATCCTGACATGAGTTTTGATGCATTACACATGACAACTAGAGACAGTGTGAATGAATGTGGCCTTTTTTGTCTGTTTTCCTGGCACTACCTTGCTGAAGTAGGGGAAAGAGATGCTGTTTCCTGTAGGGTGGGGTAGCGCTGGGAATGGATGAAGGCAAGCAAGTATGAATTGTACATGTGTATATGTTGATATGTATATGTGCATGTATGAGCGTGTATATGAGTGGCTGGGCCATTCTTCGTCTGTTTCCTGGCGCTACCTCGCTGACACAGGAAACGGCGATCAAGCATAATAGAAAAATGAAAAAATATATAAACCATACAACTCTCAATGCATGCATATTCATATGCTGAAAAATGTTAATATGAATCATATTCTTCAACAGTAAATCTTAGAGCAAAAAAATTATAATCCCCACCATTTCAATCAAAATATCCAAGAACTCGTTGTAATTCACTCATTACAAGAATAAAAACAAACTAAGTGTAATCAACTTCAGTACTTACTGGAAAAGCATTATGGAAAACAATTGTGTTTGGTACCACACTCAGTGACCCATCAGCTGTACGCAATCGAAACGGAATCTTGATTTGCTCAAACTGAGTCTGGACGAATGACTCTGCAATAAATATGCCTTCTGTGTCAGGAGTAAGCACTCCAATTCTGAATGCTGCATAGTGATGAGGCTTCAAAAATAACTGAAATGGAATTAAAAAAAGATGAATATTAATTTCACATACTACGGTAATTCTTAAGTACATAGAATTTAAAGAAAACTTTTGATTCTGTGATAACAGTACAGAGAGGTTGCTTTCCACAATAACATGAAAAAAAAGAACACTCAATCATACTGTAATTAGACTGAGATGCCATGACTTCTGATTTTGAGATGTCTAACTCCCTGGACTACTATGTGCTTAAATTTTAGAATTTTTCTTTTTCAGACTTGTTCACTGATTCCCATGTAGCAAGGCAGAGTCAGGAACAGATGAAGAATGGCCACAGTTCCCCTTATCCACTACCAAGCTAAGCATGGAGAGGAGAAAATATTACAAATCTCACTTTCAGATAACAAAAAGAAGTTGAACATGGTGATCTCAGAAGTTGGTAAAGATGATCAGAGAAGTTAGTTATCGTGATACAAAAACTTGCAGAATTCTGAGAAGTATGAAAGAACAAGTGCCAAGTTGGTAAAGATGATCTGAGAAGTTGGTTATGATAAACTGTCAAGTTGGTCATAGTGATTTGTTAAGTTATGAAATATGGTGTGACGAAAGAGTCAAATTGGTTAAGATGATCTGAGAAGTTAGTAAATATGATCAGAGAAGTTGATTATGACGAGATGCTAAGGTTGAAAAGTTGGTAAAGACATTGTGAAAGTTTAAGTATATGAATGGCCCTAAGCCTCGTTTGCTTGCTTCAAGAAGAATTAGGCATGATTTCGCTATCTGCCTTGATAATAAGGATATGAACTGGGCAAGTCCAATTTTGGGATAAATTTTAAATGTGAATGGTTAAAAGGGAAACTGTTTTTCTATTTTTTCAAATGTGAGAGAACAATATGCCCAAATGACTCACTCTGCCTTGCTTTCTGGGATACAGTTGCCCCTACTGTCCATTTGGCCCACATGCCTATACTATTACATATCACTTAACTGAAACCTAGCTTGATATCAATGATGATGCACTACAACATTTTTAATCATACAGGACTGACATTAACTATTGCACGACTGTTTTCTAAAGCATATGCTTTCACTCTAATCCAACACTGAAAGGAAACAAAATATCATGAGCCAAGAGAACTACAGTTGCCCATGAAAATTCATTATAATACCGACAACATTACATCATATCCTGTCCAACAAAATTCAAGCAACTTTTTTCAGAAATCCAAGGTCCCTCAACAATTCTTGCATATTAAGTACGCCAGTCATTCTATTTTAAATACTGGTTTGTTTTACCTTTACTGGGTCATAAAAACAATAAATTGCCAGCCTGAGTGAGTTAAACCCCATCTGATATGGTCATTTCCTTTCTCCAAACATTCATCAAAGATAATCAGACCTTACATAAAGAAATTACTAATGATAAAATAATAGTAATACACTTTCTCTAAACTTTACTTAAGATGGCAAAATCAAAAGGGGCTGTAAAATTCATGATTTTCTAAGATGTCTTCAAAAGAGGCTGTAAAATTCATTAATAAAGAGACCTCAAAAGTTGTTAAAAACTGAAGAATGGGTAACACAATTAGGTTGGACACAAAAGCAACTGAAAATGGCAAATTAAAAAGTGTTCACCATGACAATAGATGCATCAGATATAATAAGAGCTGAAAGACAGCATTAATGAAAAGGATGCAAAAATGACTACAGTACAAAAACATTTGTAAATTTAGTAAATTCTTGGAAAACAGGAGGTCCTGCAACAATGAAGAGCTTCAAGACAATTCATATTCACTACTCACACTTTTTGAGGCATAAGTCATGTTGTTACGGCTTTTTATAGTTGTCATGTTGCCTTCTTCAACTCCCATGAGCTCTACTGCACTTCGAGTTAAATTAGATCCCCAGCCTCGAAGCCGCAGTTCTACAGGATTCTCATTAATAACATAGAAATAGATATCACGCTGGTCTCCCATTCCTAATGTTCCAAAGTCTAACCATGAATCATTTCCAACTGGAGGGATGTACTGAAAAGAAGATGCAAAAGAATTAACACATCCTGTCTTAACACAACCTATCATGATTATCAACACATCTGGAGTTCAACAGGTATGGAGAGACTTGCTGTGGCCACCTCCTTGAGGGAGTTCCCAAAGGGCATGGGCATCAGAGATAAAGACAGACTGAGAAACCAACACACTTGTTCACTTAACACACAACACTCTTAGTAGCTCATTTTTTTCATACTTCATCACACTTTCCTGCAATCAGAGAGGTAGTGCAAGGAACACATGCTCACATCCCATCTCATGTCAATAAAAGAAATTTGAGTCAGGAATCTGGAAGAGATGAATGGAAATATCCTATGTCTTGTTAAGTCAGCTTCTACAAAGTGCTCTTAAACTTTCATAAGCCCTAATTTTCCATTTATATGTTACAAGATAGCTTAATATAATAATACACATCAAAATTATGTCCTACCTTAGTAAGCTTGCCATTATACGCCATTAATGGAATTTTGATGGTTGTAATATTAGTGTGTACAGTTATAGCAGTGGAGAGGCGTGCATCTGTACCAACACTGAGTAACTGCAATGTTGCCACATGTGCACTATGTCCTTCTTGTACCACTACTGGACCATCCCAGCCAATCTGCAGAAAAAATTTAAGCTGCAGCCAAAATTTTCAAGATATCATAAAAATTGTTTTGATACTAGACATTTCCACTACCATAATGTAAATGATCTATGAAAACAGATTCAACAAAACCTGACAGGCCTACACATCCTCTTATATCATTATTAGTTCCTAGGTAAGAATCAATTGTAATCCAATAAAACGTTATGAGGCACCTAAATCATGACCTTGCCTTCATTTCTTTCATGATATTTTCAATCTATCTCCTCAAAAAACAACGTGAACTCTCTTCACCACAAAAGAACTGGGTAACTGAACGATCATTATGATGAGCATGGTTGTACAAAATTCCTTAAGAAACCATCATCATTATTTCTATATCTAACTTTACAGAAAAATGAAGGAACTGATTAGAATCGGCATTCTGCTCACACTCCATGATGAACTTAACAGAAATATTTCAAAATCTATTTATCCAACTTAAACATTTGCTATACTAAATGAAATAACCCTTCTTTGGTAAATATCTAGCCAGTCAAACTTATCTTCACACATTATATTTATGAAATTCACTTTACATTTTTCATAATAATAAGTACCTCAAAATGTTTCTTGGCCTCTTCAGGAAGTGTCAGGTTATATATGACAACTGGGCAAGGAAATGTATTAGTGAGGGTGAGGTTACGAGGTTCAATGCTTGGATTACTTGTGCCACCTCCCCCACCCACCACGCCACCTGCTGCTGCCACAACACCTGCCACTGTTCCATAAGATACTCCTGACTGTGACTCAGAAGATCCAATGTCTGCAAAAGTAAAAAGTGGGTTCATCAGTGGCATTACATTGTTACCACTACTTTCATATTTCTCAATAAAAATCATAAACATACACACAAACACCAAAATCATTACATTACAGAAATTTATGTATAGTTAGCTACTAAAACTGTTTTCTTGAATGTGGTTATGCAACACATTATTTCCTAAAACAATATTCCTACACCTCTTACTGAAAAAAAGCAAAGGCCATATCTCCAGGATCAGCTATTATTCCATTTATTGTTTTACTTCATCAAATACCCCGTTGGTTTTGCTATTGCTTTCTTTTTCTCCTTTTGGAGAATAACCAAGATTTTACACAGTCCCAGAGATGCACTGCTGTGCAGTCTGATTAATCACTCCAATGTATAGCAGCTTTAGATAACTCAATATATGCACGTTAATTTTTCTAATGTTGATTAACCAGTTCATCATTAACTGTCTTGTTACATTCTGAGCTGAATACATATTTGTATTAGTCAGTAAATATCCTTGTTTCCTTAGGTCATTTTTCATTGACCTGAAAGGGTCCAGTCCCTGCTTTCTTGTTTTCTGTTTTGCTCCAGTATGTAAATGCTAACTTTGGGTTCCCTTCAATTCAATGTTTCCTTCTATGAGATTCTATTATTTCCACATCTGCAATTCCTACTAGCCATGTGCCTTAGGAGAAAAGAGGATGTTGAAAACATAGTTAAAAAGAAAATAGTTAAAAAGAAAGAATATTTTGAAAGAAAAAAATTAAAAAAAACCTTCAATATACTTCTTAAATGTACCAGCCACTTGCTGTCATCACAATTATTTGGAGGATGAAAGGTGTAACAATTCTAAATATATTCATGTTATTCACCATCTATGCAGTAGCTTGAGTTTAAAATACGAGCAGTGCAAAATAAAGTAAGTAAAAATCCCAGATCATCCTTCCTGCACTTACTAGCCAATCTCCCTCACACTGATTTTATGTGAAAGCTGTAACATTTCTAGATATATTAAAGTCATTTAACATCAGTGCTGTGCCTTTGTACAATATATGAGTACAGTGTGAAAACAAATGCAATAGGAAATAAGAAACCTCATCTCTACTACCATGGTACTATTGAAGACTTATTAACTCCGTTTCTTTCTCAATGAGAAGCTTTAAAATTCAGAAATTGACCTTTACCCATTCACTTTATTGCCATGCATATATTACCCCATATCTCACTTCTCTTTTGGCTGTAAACTTAGTTCTTTCAGACTCTCATGTAGTTCATATATTCTATTCCTTTGGTTCAGCTTATAAGATGCTTATAACAGTCTCTAGCCTGTATATTTATGTATGTGTGGTTGATGACAAAACAATACAGCTGTACTCAAATTTTGTTTGGGTATGTTGAAAAAATGTACGACAAAGAGTTTACAAGGAGAGTGTACTACAATGCAATTAAAGAGATTGGTGCAAGAGGAAGATCACCTGTGACATGGGAGAAACAGAGTGGAGTGGAAGAGAACTGGTGGAAGGGAGACGGGGGAAGACTGTGCTGAATGGTGTACGCAAGGGAGGCATGTAAGGACTAGGATAAGAGGAGACTCTTTACCAAGGCCACCCTATTGATGGAAGTTCCCATAGAGAACAGGCATCAGAGATATACACAGATTTATAGATGAATACAATGAACATGAACAGTTTTCTGCCCCTTATAGAGAGGTTCTCATAATCAGATAAAATAGGTGATGGATATCAAGGCCAAAGCATTCACAAGGGTATAAGGCATGAATGGAAAAGAAAGACCTGGAATGACGGGAATTATAAGGGGCAATATGGTAACAGTGAGCTGAACTAGAGCATATGAAACAATGAAAATAAACCATAGGCTGTGAGGCCTGAATGTGAATGGTATTCTATAGGTTTAGTACATTATAATATACAGCTGAAGAGTGTATGTGGGGAAATGAGACCACTATTCATTAGTTCCAGATATAAGATTGCTTAGGAAGAAGAAATTGTATATAAAAAATAATAATGGCGGTATACACATTTCCTTACTATCCTGAATACCTATCTTTCTTCACCTGCATAAAATATATCAATCATACTATAAACGTATACTCTACATATATGGTGAGGAAAATCATTCCTCAATAATGCAAATTTCAATCTTTATTACCTTTACTACAATACAGTGGGGCAATTTTTACCTTCAAATCATCTGGTAAATGTCAGTTTGTTCAATTTGCCAAGCCCAATTTCTATAAAATATAAGAAAAACATTGTACAAACTGCAGTAACTGCCATTTGATAAAATATGATATAAAGGGTGATTAAGAAACCAGGTTCTCTATAACTGAAGTGCCATGCCTCACCTGCACCCGTGTAGAATTTGGTGATAGATGTATTGTAAAGCAGTGCTCCCTGAAGTAAGTCCACCGTATAAGGTACACTGAGCTTATAAGCCGACACTTTACTTTTAATCAGAATCTTCCCTGAGATCTTCTTGCCACTAGTTGCTTTTGAAGCTGTTGAGGTTTGGTCAGGATTAACAAAAAAACATTCAACATTTTACACTTCTACTAAATTACATAATTCACAGAGATTATGAAAAGTCTGCAGCACACTGTGAATATACTTAGACAATGCTTAATCTCTGGTGGGGTGAATATCAACAATCTTTTATGACTGCCCTGACCAAGAAAGGTCTTAAAGTTATTGTTCAAAATCATTCTTTAACCTTTCACAGTCTTATGATAAACACCAATCTCCTGTGCAGTGGGTTTTTTTTCTTTTTTTTTTGGGGGGGGGGATACATATATACAGATGCTCCTCAACTTATGATGGGGTTACCTTCGGTGAAATCCACCGTAAGTTGAAAATATTGTGTCAGAAATACACTTAATACTGAATATCTAACCTACCAAACTTCATAGCTTAACCTAGCCTACAGATGGACAAAATCATCTTACACAAAGCCTATTTTATAATAAAGAGTTGAATATCTCACCATTGTAAAGATGAAAATTCCTAAGTCGAACCATTGTAAGCTGGGATCATCTTTACAGATATATTTATTTTATATTTATTTTGCTTTGTCGCTGTCTCCTGCGTTAGCGAGGTAGCGCAAGGAAACAGACAAAAGAAAGGCCCAACCCACCCACATACACATGTATATACATACACGTCCACACACGCACATATACATACCTATACATCTCAACG
>JAUTXX010022633.1:0-15972 GCA_032273605.1 Panulirus laevicauda
AGGTCCTAGAGACCTTTCCATGGTATACCCCAGATGTTTCACATGCCCTATACCATGACTTGTGACAGGGTGATCCAATGTAAGTTGAATAATTGTAAGTTGACCAAATAAATTCCAAATTATAACAGGGTTATGTTACTGAAGAAATTCTTCTGTATCTAACCCTTACAGCCTTGGCTGCTGATCCAATTTATAGTAAAAGATGGCTGTGGCAATTAAACACAAGTGTGCCATAAAAAGCTATCTTACCAGGTGGTGTGGGAAGTTCATCAAAGTCTACAGGCTTTCCAGCTTTGTGTTTCTTGATAGCATCTTGGTACTGTTTCATAATACGTTGGTTCATGCGTTCTTTACGTGAGTTCTCTTCTCTCTAGAAATAGAAATAGTAACAATACAACTACATAATAATCAAATTTATTATATAAGATATTTACAACAGTTATCCCTGGGGATAGGGGATAAAGAATTCTTCCCATGTATTCCCTGAGTGTCGTAGAAGGTGACTAAAAGGAGAGGGAGTGGGGGGCTGTAAATCCTCCCCTCTCATTTTGAATTTTCCAAAAGAAGGAACAGAGAAGGGGCCAAGTGAGGATATTCCCTCAAAGGCTCAGTCCTCTGTTCTTAATGCTACCTCCCTAATGCAGGAAATGGAGAATATATATGAAAAAAAAATCACAACAGTTAAGCAAGATCATTAAGCATAATGTTTTCTAACTGAATTAATAAAAAACTATCCATTCACATTTCAAAGTTTCCTCCCAAAAACAATTATAGTTTTTTCAACGAACAGGTGGCTTCCTAAACCTAATGCAATTTCACCAAATATCCTTACATGTATACATATATATATATATATATATATCACTCCTGTATAACACATTGCTCTAATTCACTCCATCCCTTGCTTGCCTTATTCTCTCCTGCATGTTCAAGCCCTGAGCAATCAAAATCTTGTTTATCTCGTCCTTCCATCTCCAAAATAGTCTCCCACTTTTCCTTGTTCCCTCCACTTCTGACACGTACATCCTTTGTTAACCCCTCCTCACTCATTCTCTTTATATGTAAAAGCCATTTCAGCACACTCTCTTCAGCTCTCTCAGCTATACTCTTCTCATTACTACACCTCTTCCTTACCTAATCATTACTTGCTTGATCAAATCACCTCACATCACATACTGTCCTCAAACATTTCATTCCCAACAAGTCCAGTGTCCTCCGCACAGCCTCATGTCTTGCATCCACACACTGTTGGGACTGCTATATCTTCACACACATATTTTTTCCTTCCCAGATAATGACTTCTCTTTCCATACATTCCTCAATGCTTCATGAACCATCACTGCCTCAACCACACTACAACTCACTTCTGCTTCCAAGATTCCAATCTCTGCAATGTTCACTAACATGTATCTAAAACACTTTTTCCATTCAAACTCACTCCTAAACTAAAATGTCCCTAAACCTAATAACCTTGCTTTTATTCATATTTTCTCTCAATTTCCTCCTTTCACACACACTCCCAACCTTAGACACCAACTTCTGCAGTTTTTCACTCAAATCTGCCATCAGTACTGTGTCATCAACAAACAAATTTCTCACTTCCCAGGCACCCCCTCACTCTCTATAAACTGAACATTAGCCCCTCTTTCCACGGCGACTGCATTTCCTTGCTTACCATCCCCATCCATGAACAAATTAAACAGCCATGTTGATATCGTACACCACTGCAGTACATAGACATATGTATATACTGTTCACTGGTCAGTCAATACTGAGGTGCCAAGAAGGCCTTCATGAAATCTGCACGTTCATGTTATGTCTTAATTTGTCAAGCTGTGACTCTCACAAGATAAATGATATTAGTGATGAAAACTCTTAGAAGTCATAGTTTTAAAAGAAAATGAAAATTAAAAAAAAAAAACAAAAAAAAAAAAAAAAAATCACGTACTCCTGACAGTACTCCTGGAGTACCTTATGCCTAGAAGCTTAGTAACATAAGTTAAAGGGATTTAGAATACCCAACACAAAATTTACAGGGGATATCAAGACTGCTACAGAGATGGTTATTATTTTCTGATCCATTAAAACTTTCATATCTGAGACCCCTTCTCCAGACCCTTATAGAAAGAGAACATTAAGTACCATGCACAAAATCAATAAAATCTAAAATATCTCACCTTGGCCTTATCATACTGCTCAGCATACTTAGTTAGTCGTTGCTCAAGAGCTTCTAACACTGAGGATGGAGATGGTGGTCCCCCAGGTGCAGTGTTGGCATTTCCTTCTGTACCAGTTGATTCCAATGAAGTGCCACTTGGGGGTGAAGGTAATGTGGACTCTGTCAATAACAAGCAAAGAAGATCTGAAGTGTAATTCTATCCATGTTTTCATAGTATAAGCAGCTAAAAGATATAAGGAGGAAATACAGCTTAAATTCACATGGACAATAACACCACCAAAAAACTGGGGACCCTTTTCAAGCCTTGTATAATTCTTTCTGAAGCAGCCAGTCAAGCTTTAAAGATATCAGTCTAAAGCAGTCTACCTCATCAACTTGTACCCTCTTACCACTTAAAATGAAACATTGTCAGCTTGACACAATGCTAGTTTTTTATCACTCTGAAGATATAATTAGACAGCGAGCAAGAGATTCTGGTTTTGCTACATATAACCCATAGACAGAGACTAGATATGTAGAAATAAGACTGCTGCCCCTCTGCACCTGATGCTTCACACAAAGGGGGGGGATGATTCTGCTCGAGAGTTGAATGCTTGTATGCCCTCTTCAGATGAGGACACTCTGCATCTGAGGGTTACAATATGTCAAAGATGTTGTGAGAGCAATAACAACTTAATGACTGGTTGATATTATGAGAGCAATAACAACTCAATGACTGGTTGATATTATATGTACTTCTTTCACACCATAGTCAAACCATGGAATTCTCTTACTTTTCCAATTTTTCCGGACAACTACAATTTGTCATCCACACTGTCATTTGCAGATATGTTAAAGATAGAAACCACATAAAGTAGTGCACTCAGAACAATCCTCAACTGCTAACAACCACAAACATTAAAATTCTTGCATAAGGAGGCAAAATACCTTCCAATATTATCCCACTTCAATATGCTTGGTATATATACATATACATACGGTGTCTGCAAAGAGATCCAGTGACTACTGTTTAAAATCAGACTTTCATACATAAGGTTTTAATTTAAGAACAAATCGTATTACTTTCTTACGGTGGGGATATCATATGCCTGGCAGCATGATACAGTCCAAAAAGTCACATGACATGAACTGCTGCCTCAGTTACCCTATGGTAGAGAGTGGAGGAATGCAACTTTTGTTCTTTGTCCTTGTAATTACTAATAATTGGCTAAATCTGTTTCAGGTGATATATATACATTTGTAACACATACATATATGGGTGAATCGTCTGTGGCAAACCATGGGAAAGTCTGTAGGACCTAGCAGTGGATAGGGAGCTGCAGTTTTAGTGCATTACATATGACAGCTAGAGAGTAGATGCGAATGGATGAGGCCTTTCTTGATCTGTTCCTAGCGCTACCTCACTAAGGCAGGAAACAGCAATCAAGTATGAAAATCATATTCATTTTATCTATTCATTATACTTGATCGCCGTTTCCTATGTCAGCAAGGTAGCACCAAGAAACAGATGAGGAACGACCCATCCACTCATATACTTACATTAATAAATACACGCTAATCTATCTATTTATATCTATAATAAATACACACTAATACATGTACATATACATATCAACATGTACACATATACATACACAGCCTAACCTAACCTAACCTATATACCCATGTGCATATTCATACTCACCTTCCTCCATCCATTCCCGTTGCCACTCCACCCCACAGGAAACAGTATCACCTCATCCTGCGTCAGTGAGGTATTGCCAGGGAAAACAGAGCAAAGAAAGGCCACATTCGTTCACACTGTCTTTAGCTGTCATGTGTAATGCATAGAAACCACAACTCCCTATCCACATCCAGGCCCCACAGACCTTTCCATGGTTTACCCCAGATGTTTCACATGCCCTGGTATACCACATTGTCCTAATTCACTCTATTCCTTGCATGCCTCTCACCCTCTTGCAAGTTCAGGCCCTAATCACTCAAAATCTTTTTTACTCCACCCTAACACCTCCAATGTGGTCTCTCACTTCTTGTTCCCTCCACCTCCGACACATATATCCTCTTTGTCAACCTTTCCTTACTCATTCTCTCCATAAAAATATATGAATATAAATATGCATAATTTCTTTTATACAGAAACCTTTTATGTGAGATATTATCAAAGCCATTTATCAGTGTATAGAGATGGTATCATGTACTTTCACAACCCAATTGTTTTACATAACATTTGAAAATTACAGTTAACTAATAAGACAGGCTCAGTTGCAATGGCAGTCATAATGACTATATTCATTAACTTCTCTCAAGCATACTGAAGGCCTAACTGGATTAATTGTTTCCATTACTTTTCCTACAGCTGAAGAAGGAATAACTTGGAGTTAATTTAGTACACATTTCTCATCACCATCCTGAAACACCAAAGTAACAGATACTAATTTCCATATCTAAGGTATTTTCCCTATGATAATGATAATTGACTGAATAACCTGAACAGCAGAAAATCTACTACATGGACAACCTTTTCAGAAATCCTGAGTGACAAGCCATCTACCCCTGATGAAAGAAATGTGAAACAGTATACCCAAGTTGTAGAAGTAGTAGTCAGGAACATTAGATATAAGTAGTCAGTATGACCATTAGGTAGGAGCCTCTGCAAACACTGTGCTAGAGCTGCTCTCTGCCAGTTGCCTGTTAAGGGTGAGGCACTAAAGGCTAAGAAGCAGCACTGGAATTCACTAGTTATGGAGACAACTGCCATGGCCACCCCCTTGAGGGAGTATCAGGAGAGAACATATGTCAGAGATTTAGATAGATATAAAATGAAATAGTAAAGAGGAATACAATAATCTGTAGACTTGTCAAACACATATGCGAAGGCCACTGTTAGAGAAGCATCAATGTTTGACAATGGCAAATGTTACGACTTTACGAAACAATAGAATACATTCACAGCAACACATACTACATTAGATAAACTTGATTTACATTAAACATACGATCAACAGATTTCAATTCATAGCTCTAGACAGTGAGACTTCCATATGATGAATGCAAGCATGTATTACTTAAGAACGCACCTAACAATATATATAAATGAAACTTGTCCTCACGCTACCAGTGAACTTATGTTTTGATGCTACAGTAATGTAAAGACTCACTATTTTCAGATGTTGCTTCACGGGGAGAAGGTTCCAGAACAGGAGTACTCTCTTCTCGTTTTCTTTCCTGCAGATCATGTTGTAGGATAAGAGTACCTGGAGGTCCTGGCAAACTGGTCAAGTCTACAGCCTGACCACTTTCAGCAGCTCTGAGCATTGGCTCCATATGTTTCATTGTCCTCATGTACTGAATGGCTTGTTCTTTGTCGCCCTGTTTCTTGGATGCAAGTGCTGCTCTCTTATACTCGTTGTGAAGGCTACGGATTATACTAAGAGGGTCTGAGGAGGAAGAGGTTCGTTGGAGTGGTGGTCCACTTGATGTGGTGGTTTGTTGCATTGGTTTCCCAGATGAAGAGTTACTCTGCTGAACAGATGGCCCAAGAGGATGCTGTAATGGAGACAAATTGTATTTATTAAAATGAGGTGATAATTCATAGTAGATAATAATTTTGGGAATATTTTATGAATCTATAGATACGTATATGTACATTATACATACAAGAAACTACCAACTGTGACTCCAAAAAACATATTACATCAAAACTTCTATCATCAAACTCACATATCTTCTTATACACATAAACAATAACTGCAGATCATGAATGAGAGGAAATTAAGACAAAATAAACTTTAAGGTTAGTGTCAGAGGGTGGCACTTCTGAAAAAGGTGCTGTGGAACTGTGTAACACAGCGAGTACAAGAAACTGAGTTCAAGCCTGATATAAATTGGAATGAAAATTCACTACAACTGGTGGGTGACAGTTATATGCTTAATGTACCAGGTAGTGAGAGGAGCGAAGTCTGATGAATGGGGTGCTTTTTGGAAGAGTGGGTACTTCAGCAATTCTGATGCAAAAGAGGATGATGTACTGTACTTGGTTTAAAAAAAGGTGCATATGTTAATTGCACATGGGAGAGTGTGGGTGGGGTCACTGGACTGTGTGCTAATAATAGTCAAGCAAAGGAAAAGTGTTTGAATTTGATCATGCTGAGAAAGGCAGCCACTGGAACGTCTGATAAAATTTCTTAGAGGAGGCAAGTATGAAAGTTTGCAATGATTTTAAAAGAAATCATTTCTTAGAGGAGTCAAGTATGAAAGTTTGAAACAATTTTAAAAGAAGAAATGAAGTATCAAAAAGGTGGTGAAAGCCGATGAGCTTGAAAAAAAATCTCTCCAGATATACCAGGAGACTCTACATGAAAATTAGCACAGGATGAGAGTAAACGAAGCAAGGGGAGTGGGAGAGGTATTTGGGAAACAGCATTTACATGTGTGAAGTGGATGGTATGCATTAGGTGAGATGTGGGCATATGAGAAAAGTTAGTAAGAGGTGCAATGAGGAAGTTAAATTACTGATGAAAGATAAAATAATGGTTTATGGACGGTATCGGAAGGAAAGGAGAGTGAGTGACGGAGGTATATGAGATATCTGCAGGAAAGGAGTGTGAGTGACAGGGAGGTATATAAGAGTAAGAGGTACAAGGTAAAGAGAAAGATGTGAGAGCTGAATAAACTGCCAAATGAAGAGATGGTGCAAGAGAATATCAATGAATTTCAGGGAATGTATGATTTTCTTTTTGGAAAAGATGTGAGCAGTGTGAGAAGTGAAAAAGAACAAATGGGAACAACGGTGAGGGAAGAAGATGGAAACGTGGTAAGCAAAGAGGTGAGAGTTGGAGTGAATATTTTTGAGGACTGTTGAATGTGCTCAATGATGGTGGTGGATGTATTGTGTTTGGAGTAATGTGGAATGTGGAGTATGTGGAAAGAGAGGTCACTGTCTATGAAAGAAAAGGCGGGTGTGTTTGATGGTACAGTAGTCCTGATAATTTTGTATGGATGTGGTGTATAAAATCTTGATAAAGAGAAGTGAATAGGGTGAATGTGTTGCAAATTAAATGAGGATAATTTGTTGGAGGAGAGTTGACTGTGTAAGAATGATTGGATAAGAGAGAGGTTTGGTAGTAAGATGAGTATGACTGAGAAAGCTGAGAAAGGTATGCAGAAGTGGTTTGGAAATACAGAAAGTATCAGCGATGAATGGCTAACTAAGTGTATGTGTGTCAGAAATGGAGGGAACAAGGAGAAAGGGGAGACTGAGACCTAGATGGATGGGTATAGGGAAAGATGCTTTCAGTGATCAGGACCTGAACATACAGGAGAGTATGAAGTGTGCAAAGTACAGAGCAAATTGGAACAATTTGGTAAGCAGGGGATGATGTGCTGTCAATGAGCTTAACCAGGGAATATGAAGCAGTGTATATGAAGCTGTGTATATGGGGCTCTGGTTTTGGTGCAATACATATGATAGCTACTGTGTGAATATCACCAAATGAGGCTGTTCTTCATCTGTTCTTGGTCCTACTGTAATGGGAGGAGGAATCAGGCATTGCATCCTTTACCAGAAATAGGGGCAGAGACATTTCTTTACATGACATGGAAAGAAAGTAGAAAAATATCTAAAAAGCAGTAACAGAGTCTGGTTCTTAAGGGATGACTATGGGATCAAAAGTACACTATACAGGCAAATATTCATTTGAGAATGCAGTATGCCTCCCTCCATACATAACCTTACTATCTTTGTGCCAATGCTTATGAAGATCAATTTACGAATGTATCAGCTATCAAGGTTCATCAACAGAAAGGATTAACAAATAAAATCTATATTTTTGGTAGCTTTTGAGTTTCTAGAGAGAGCTAATAATGGTAATCACAAACATTCTTATGCCATATTTCATGAACAAAGAATGAAATATGGCCAACCAATGACAAACACAACTTTTCTATATTTTCTGTAAGCTTTGTTCCCTGCACAAGTCAAATACGATTAAATCTCAAATTGGATATATACAGTAGGGGCAAAGAAACACATATCTGAGACTAACTTCATGAACAATGGTTGCAATGATGGCAATAAAAATTTTTTAGCGACAAAAGAAATGTCTTAAATTACAAATCTGTGCACCTTGGTTTGGAAAAAGGTATTTTTTTGTTTCATCTGTGCTAAGTGAAACTGTAAGAAACAGCAGTCCAATATATATGTTCTTTTGGGTGTCTAAACTCTGATGTATATAAAAACTTTCAGAATACCATAAAGAAAAGTTTGAGTTTACCAAACATGTCAATCCATTTTCAAGCCAGATGGCCCCAAAGCAAAATACTAGTAAAGGTACAAAAACCAGATTATTGGGAAAGAGAAGATGGAAGAAAAATCAGCAAAAGCCACAGGTCTCCCTCCACAGGAAAGACACGCAACAAAGAAAAGAATGAAAAAGTCAGGTGACAGTAAGTTGTCTGAGGAAATTATTCAATTAGATCACACAGTGTTGAACTGGACTGGGAAGAATGTACATAAGAATGTACATAAGAGAAGGGAGTTGAAATATTTTAAGGAAAGAATAAAAGACTGGGTTAAAGGAAGTTATGAAGGGACATATAAAGGAGCAAGGTGTGAGAAAAATGAGTAATAATGTACAATAAATGTCATGCCTAGAGGTGGTTCCATATGGGCCATTCAGAACTTGAGCATTGGCAAAGTATATTAAGAAAATAGATATACTTATTTTCTCCCACAACAAAAAATGATCTCACTTGTTTCCCTGGGACTGATCTTTGTGCTGCCTGAGGTGCAGGTTTGTCAT
Organism: Panulirus laevicauda; assembly: GCA_032273605.1. NCBI lineage: Eukaryota > Metazoa > Arthropoda > Malacostraca > Decapoda > Palinuridae > Panulirus > Panulirus laevicauda. The sequence goes on from JAUTXX010022633.1 coordinate 8,980, forward strand.
CTCCATGAAAAACCACATCATGAGATATAGTAGTTTGAGGGATAGAAGGGCTCCTGGTATGAAGGGGAACTGGTGGAGGAGACTGGTCTTCTGATGGTGTTAAGACAGCTGGGGAAGAGGTGGATGATGTGTCAGATGATCCCCCTGTATTGCCACCACTTGCTCTGACTACAATATGGGGAGGAATTTCATCTTCATTAATAGGCCTGCCAGCCTTGACAGTCTTCTGCATTTGTGTCAAAGTTTTAAGGCCACGACTGAATCTGAAAACATACAACAAAACTCAGTATCTGTTATATCTCAACTTGCTTTATATAGTAGTGACTGATCTAAAAGCATGAAGAGGATTGGAATGTAAAAGATGAGTTTCTATTAACTACAGATTGAAAGTTTCAAATTGTTGTTCTGCAAAAACCTTGCATACAGAGAAAAATGGGATATTAAACAACAATGTGGCATATCAAGTCCCAAATGTATTTCGATAAGATTTTCATCATATTAGTACTTTAGGGATTAACAATGATAAACAGAACTGAAATCTAATAAATTTCTAGCTTAATTTCTGAGGTCAGGGAGGTTCTCTTCTGTTTGTCTGCCATATTAACAAACAAAAACATTGTAAGTTGCAGTAAAATAACAACAGCAGGTATATACCAATCATAAAAGTAGCACAGATACACACACAATGGTAGTAAATGCGAGACTAACCCGCTGGTGAGAATGTGGTGTGTTCCACCCAGGACCCTCACTTACTCCACCTGCCAACGCTCACTACGTTTTGGCACACTTTCTATCACAAATCTATATCATAGAAAATTTTGACCACATAAAAAGAGGGACAGGAAGAAGTAGATTCCTTGCGGAATAGTAAAATTGCATACTGTGATACCACGTAGAGCAAGGCAAGTGTATATTAAGATTTTGCTGTTGTCAACAAAATCTGAAAATAAAATATAACAGAATGGTAGGCTGCCAAGTATAATGTAAGGTGGAGGAGGATAAAGAGAGTGAGTATACTAAAAGCACAGGCAAGACCCTGTAAGATTCGTTACTGGAAAAGAAGAAATGTCACAGTGGGTTGGAAAGAATGGTGAAGAATTAAAAGTCATGGATGAGTTTACACTATTAGAGGTAAAATCCACAAAAAATGGCAGTAGGAACATTGATAATAAGCACTGCATTTTGTAAACTAAAAAACCTGAGGGATACTTGAATCTTTTTGGGGGGCAGTTGTCCCAACTCTCATTCAGGGAAATTAAATCCTTGTTTATACTAATCAGTATGGGTAGAAATGATGGTTCACTTAAATAGTATATTCAAAACTCACTTTTCTGCCCCCTGAATCCCTTCTACTTTTCTGCTCCCTGAATCCCTTCTATGGAGCCCCCACAGCTCACAGGAGGCAGGCCATGTGCATTAGTTAAGGTCACAGATGTGTGGTATTATTTGTGATCATTATTTGTGATTACCCCTTGTGTGTTCCAGGGAGAGTTTTACACTCATGTTGCCCAGTCTTTACTCCTATATGGGTATACACACACCTAAAACAAGTTGGCTTCCTGTCTGTCCAGGGTAAAGAAGGTAATGGTGGATTTCTATGGGGGTCACAAAATTCTATTATGAGAGAGCCCATGTTCTATTTGTGATGCAATGTTCCATGTATGTTGCTGCTTGAGTAGTGTCAGGGTGTTGTAATTTGATTTGTGACTGTGTCTGCATATGTGAAGACTTTCACAGTGCTGCCTTCTGGAGGTGATTAAGGGTCATACAGGAAAAGAATGAAAAGTGGTGGAGAAAGAACTTCTTGGGGAACCTCACTATAGAGTTTTAGGGTTCTGAGGGTGAGGCCTTTTTAACTGCCTATTGCTTGTTGGACAATTGTGAGGCTGGTGGGAGGGTTACATTGTTTCTGTTTCCCTTGCAAACAGGTTTTTAAGGAGTCTGGATGGTGATGAAAATTGTGATATGGGGTGATTGAATGAGGGAGAGTTTGGAGCTTGACAAGTTTAATATTGGTAATAAGATGGAAAGAGTCCAATCACCTAAAATTTTGCTGTGTATCTAGAAGTCAAAGTTATATTTGAGATCTTAAACTGCATCTGGGCTGAAGTGCTTTATTTGAAAATTTGGTACATTATCAGAGACAGTCGTACGGAAATATGTTTTAACTGAATTTTCAATGTCAGCAGATGTGAAGGGAGGGTGAGCATTTGTCTCAAGGTGAAGTTCATGAATGTCCTGTCTAGGGCTGCAGATGATTTATGACTAATTTTCTATTAGTGTCTTATGAGAATGTTTGTGATCTTTAGAAGAGGGAATGTTGTTTTGGGTTAGAAGTGCCCATGTGTAAAAGCCAGAGTAGTATGCCATGTGTGGTCCTTAATGCCCTCCAGAGTTGGTTGCTGATGATTCTGTGGTACATCGTGTTAGGAATGTGTGCCAGTTTACTGCCAGTTTGAATCTGTTCTATTGTCTTTACTTATGCTTGTTGACAAATGACAGCAGTGTCACCATTAAATGGTTTACTTGAATCTCATAATGAACTGATGTTAAAAGATTACTCCAACATTTAAAGACACAAATCATTCAAACATTCAAGTTGCAACACTAAATCAGTATGTTGTGCTAATACCTAACTGAGCCGTATTGGTTTCATAACAGAATCTACCATGAAACATACTTGTGATCATAATTCAGGACCCAAATTCTCCCAACTAGTAAAATCCGGAATTTGAGAATACTTGCCAGCTCCATCCCACCTAAAGAAGAGAGGATGGGAACTGCAAATACAAGACAGTGATAAAACCTTTACACTATAGAAGGATTAACTATAAAAATAAAACCAGTATGTATCCAACCACACAGAAACAAACCTTCGAGCTCTTGAAGTCTCACCAGCTGCCTTTGCATTTGCTTCTGCCTGTTCATACAGGGCAATTCTTTCTGATAGCAAAGCAAGAATGTTACTTCCTCCAACCATCGGTGCCTGCCTTGGAGCCATGGGTTCAGGATTACGGTAATCACTGACTGGAAATGGTTGACTTGGAACAGTTGGAGCTGGTCGGACAGGAACTACAGGTGAACTCTGAATGTTTTCCTCAGAATCTGCTGGGCCAAGAGCTGATAATTCAGCCTGGAAATGAGAGGGAAAGTAATAGTGAAGTATTCTTTAGATTTAGAACAATAAGCATACTGCAAAGCCAAAATCAATTAAAAGCAGCATTTTATCAATGCCATTTCCAAGCAGGGATGGCATTAATCAATATCTATCTACCAAACATTTCAAATCTGTTTCCATGCACATAAAATCTAAATGAAGGTGTTAAAATGAACCATGGTTTCCACACTACAATAAACACACCATTTTCTTTCACTGCACAGTGCTGAAAAAAAAATCAAAAGCCATTCTTATACCATCTTCACTGGAAATGCCTCCAGCTCATAGGTATTTACTTAGCATAACTTTATCTTGTGGTTTAACTTTTTTTTCTAACCATCCATAATACCACAGAACTTCTTAAACAAGGTATCATCTTCCATATGTCCTCCACAACCATTCCAAATCAAAACACTTTTTGTCCATGTGTAATTTTAATTATCATTTCTAGGAGGTACTGAGGAGCTTTGGTTGAAATTTATCTGGGCTACACTATTGTGTCACACTTTTGATATATATTCTCAATCAGCACTAATGCCCAACAATGCTTTTATGCTACAGCAGATAATGCTACCTTGGTGCAATGGATAAAACTTACATAATGTGTAGCATATATGTGTATGATACTGATACTAGTCACAAATATGTTAAGGGATTACTGGGGAGCAAACATGTGAAAATTCCTTCCTTCTAATATCAATATATTCTGTCATGCTGGCAGACTTCCACTGAAAATTGTGGCCTAAAAACATATCAACTCAACATATTAGTTTCTTCGATTTTATCATATCCCCAAAATTACAAGAATTCTTACCAATCTAATGGGTGATTTTGTAAAGAGAATGAACTTTCAGCCTTTCTCATGATCTTCATGGCATTTATCACAAAAGATTAAACCTCGGCAACAAAAATTAAGTATCCACATATGAATACCTGAGTTCTGAGGATGAAGATGAAACACCATCTCAGACCCCATAAACCTAAGAAATGATTAATACAACATTAAAGAATCACTGAAACTATGAAAACTGAGGACTAAATGCAAAATATGGGCAACCGTAGTCCTCTTCCATCTTTAAAAAGAAGAGAAGGGAAACCATTTACGAACTTTGGAGGAAATGAAAATCCTGTCTTTTAAAATGTGTCGTCATAGGTATTGGGAAAGACATGAGACGGTAGAGAGTATAGTAGGGTGGTATAAAATATCTACTTTGTCTTAAAGTTTTGAAGATATTCATAAAACAATGAAGAAATCACTTCAGAAGTTTATCTGGTCCACTACTCTGATACAGTGCAGGAGTTTTGTTGAGGTTTCAAATTAGAGTGCTGAAAACGAGGGAGGAAGGCCTAAGTATATAGTACCAACATATATATCTTTTCTTATAACTACAATTAAAAATTAACTACTGGATATTATGTTTTAAACAATATCATAATTTTCTCGTTATAATCAATATGATCAATGATTTTCTTCCTAACAGCATTATAAAAGTTTGTAAAATTACCAGCTACAATAAGCAGATGCAGCACTGTCAAAGTCAGAAATGTGTTGGCAACACATACTAACTTATACAAGAAACCCCTTTTACTGCCTCATCTTGGTCACTATTCAATGCCAAAAGAGTTCATGTCATAAACTCTCTCCATGTGATCCAATGACATATCTCCCTAAAGCAATTTGGATTATCTTCTGCCTGGTCTTACAAACCTAGCTAAAATTGCTCAATTTCCTTCTTAGAAAAAACATGAGAATATAATATCACTGGCATGGTTGGAGGATGATTGACTGAGGGGATATAATTCTCAAACACTGCCATCTCAGCAAACTCCCAGGATTGGTGGGAAACTTTGAAAGGGTGGTGCAAAATTTACTGCATAAACATGCTTTTGAATTAACAGCCAGCACAAATGTACATGTCTATGAGTTTAGGGGTTAGAGGAACTGCAACCTTTACAATCTTGCAGCACTCTAAAATTTACATGTCTCTAAACTACTTACTATGTCTCCTTGTGTTTTGCACACTAAACTGTAATTGCTTTCCATGACACTACATACCAATAACTCAGGGTCATCTTCGTCAGAGAGTTCATCGTTGTAGTCCTCTCGCATACACTCAGCCACCATTTTAGATAATTCCTCCGGGGACACAACAGGTTTGCCTACAGATAAGAAAATGGTAATCAGCTTAGTGAAATAATGCAGGTGGCAAAATTCATATCTTCAATACCTTGCCTAAAATTAAGCCTTTAAGCATTGAACATATACGTATATATATTACCGCACTCAGTCTGCTTCTGTTTACAAGTAAAAAGTCACCATTTGCATGGTTGTATCATCATATACCAATGAATGAAGTACAGTCTTATCAAAGAACTTATTCTAAAGGAGTTTGTCATTTCCTTGCTATTGGAAGTAGTGCAGCCTGGGCTGTAGAGAGTTCCTAGAAAAGGGCCTTTAGTTACACCAGGATCATTTCAAGACAAGAGTCCTGGGGCAATTATAAATCAAACAGTAAACCGGGAATGGATGAGCTCAAATACATGAAGTCTCAATCTTCCCCTCCAGTTATCAAATGGATGGTGCCTTCTAACAGCAAATGCAAAAAGAAAATGTCACCTGCAACTTAAGCACAATTCTAATATCAATCAACAGATAATATATTAACTTAATCATTCTCCCAACATTTTGTTCTGGCAATAGATTGGGTACTATGCCAACTACCAAGACTCTTTCAAATACATTCATGAAGCTCTTTCCTACAGAATATCATTATATCAAGGCCTTCTTTTACTATGTTCCATCTTCATAACAGCATATATAAATGAGACACATTAAGCTAAAGAAAACAGTCCGAACTGGCACAATATGAGACATAATTCTACCATTATATCCAAAACATTAATATTCTTTAACAATACAGATCTGAAAGTATTGTGTGGAAAGTAGGCAAACATTGCAGATGTAATCTGATAAAAACCAAGCTATTACGTTTTCTGAAATCAATAACTGCATAACGAAGAAAAAGGATTCAAAAGGAATGATGAAAACTAATAACAAGTACAAAACAATAATCTATGGCCATTGTACATCTGATTCTTACATGCAAAGGGAAATTAAAACTATTATGGTAATTCCTGATTTCATCAAGCATAAGCTACCAGCATGGTAACCCTATGTACAGTAAACCAGAACCCAGGTACCTTTATAAAATATCCAGGCACTAATTTAATCGTATAAGGTAAAGCACTGTCAAGATGACTAATCATTCACTCTGAATGGTCACATGTGTCACACATTGTGCAAAAAGGTATGTCCCTATTAAACTCAGAATCTTACCTCCTCTGGTGACAAGTTAATACATTCAAAGTACATGATATATATAGATCTTGATTACCACTCTAAACATATAAATGCAATTTTTTTATAAGTAGTACAATCCAATCTAAGTGTCATGCAAACTAAAATCAAAAATATAGAAGGCTGATATTATAATAGTGGAACAGAAACAGTACCAGACAATGCATCAATTAGACTACTGGAGCTAAAATTTGTCCAGAACAGTAAACTAATTTCAGCAGAAAAATTTGGCCAGTTAGGTACAATATACATATCTTTAAAACCAGTTTGGGCCATCCAATAGCATACATGCTTGACATTCTTGTTTAAGGGGACTGGGTTAGTTCAAATAAGTGGTCAGAACAACTTCCTTCCCATAAGTGGACAAAACAGGTTCCATAGAATAAGGGGACGCAACAGCATTCTTCAATCAGGAGGGCCTTGTTTTAAGAAAATATGAGCTGTGCTCTGTGAGTAAATATCAGAAACTCGACTTTCA
>JAUTXX010022743.1:0-10837 GCA_032273605.1 Panulirus laevicauda
ACGCCTTTAAGTTGGTTATAAGTAGGTGTTACGCCTTTAAGTTGGTTATCAGTAGTTATTACGCCTTTAAGTTGGTTATAAGTAGTTGTTACCCCTTTAAGTTGTTTATAAGTAGTTGTTACCCCTTTAAGTTGTTTATAAGTAGGTGTTACGCCTTTAAGTTGGTTTTAAGTAGTTGTTACGCCTTTAAACTGGTTATAAGTAGTTGTTACCCCTTTAAGTTGGTTATAAGTAGTTGCAACCCCTTTAAGTTAGTTATAAGTAGTTGTTACGCCTTTAAGTTGGTTATAAGTAGTTGTTACGCCTTTAAATTGGTTATAAACAGTTGTTACGCCTTTAAGTTGGTTATAAGTAGTTGTTACGCCTTTAAGTTGGTTATAAGTAGTTGCAACCCCTTTAAGTTGTTTATAAGTAGGTGTTACGCCTTTAAGTTGGTTATAAGTAGGTGTTACCCCTCTAAGATGTTTATAAGTAGTTTTTACGCCTTTAAGTTGGTTGTGCCAGGTCTTAATTACTGGGGGGGGGGAAGTACAAGAGAGGGTAGACAGCTCCACAACCATCACCGCTGCTATGCGATTGGTGGAGACAGAAACAGTACCACACAAGAGGTGGTAATTTACCCAAGGAAAAACCAGAGAAGATGTCACGTGAAATATCCCAGCGTGGGGCTGCTTGTGAGGGAGGAGGGGGCGTGGGGCTGCTTGCGAGGGAGGAGGGGGCATGGGGCTGCTTGTGAGGGGGGCGTGTTAGAGTAGATGCATTTATGAGTGTGATGAGACGAACTAGCTAGGGCGAGATTGTGCACCAACATAAACAAGGCCCAGACTATTAAGAGATTGGTCCCATTTGGTCAGGGTTATGGGGAGGGGGGGGGGGGTAGAAGAGAGTGGGAGAGATAATTTGCTCAGAATCATTGAGAATGGAGGACATGAAGGCTTCACCCCCTCCACCACCCGCATGGGAGAAAATCAACCTTTCCCTATGGTGAACGTTGAGGGCCTCCAAAGGTAACCTGGGGTCTCGGGTGAGAAGATGCCACAGTCTCATGGCAGGGAGGTTTAGATTGTCGAAGAAAGATATAAGATTGTGTAGAATTAGGAGAGTATTAGGCGAAACAGAGGAGACAAGTTTGGTTGTTGGGAGACTGACTTTGAGCCACACAAACATCAGAGTGTGGAGACTCGAGGGACCTTAAGCCGTGCATCAGGTGGGTTAATGTTGGAATAAGCAAAAATGCCACCTTCGAACTGGGATCGTGAGTGGAGGGTGTAGTTCGGTATGAGAAAGGGACTAGGGAGAATATCATTTAGACCACTGTGTCTCAGAGAGAAGATAGGTACCCGAAGAGGTGCTAGACAGATGGTCCTCAGCTGGGGAGATGTTTTACTAGAGAGACTATAATTGGGTTGTTCCAAGGGTAAGGAGTGAAGGGGTGATCCGTGAGTTAACTGGGGATTTGGAGAGGGGGCCAATACACTCCCACCTGAGCCCTCTTCTCCCACTGATGGCAGAGTCACACACTAAAGTGGAGTCAGAGAGATGTCCCCCTATCTTACACCCTACCTTGAGGGTTGTCCCCTTGTCTTACACCCTACCATGAGGGTTTTCCCCATCTTACACCCTACCATGAGAGTTGTCCCCTGTCTTATACCCTACCATGAGAGTTGTCCCCTTGTCTTACACCTTCCATGAGGGTTGTCCCCTTGTCTTACACCCTACCATGAGAGTTGTCCCCCTGTCTTACACCCTACACTAAGATAAGAATGCTGATCTACACTGATTAGAGAGCTGTGCTACACAGATAAACATATTGTGCTACAAGGATAAGAATGCTGTGCTGCACTAGTCAGTATGTTGTGCTGCACTGATAAGTATGTTGATCTACAATCAACAATCTAAAAGAATACAGAGGAATTCAGACAGGAAAATTGATCGTTGGGTTATTTTGTCTTTCTGTCTGTCTGTGCATGCCGGTATAGTACTTCAGGGCAATCAACTCCATACCTGAAATAGCCTGCTCTGTACCATATCTGGAACTGACATCATACCAAGAGCTACTTTATCTTACCAGTAAAGTGATACTGACTTTTGCTTACCATTAATGTCTACATTATCATCCAATGATGTATGCCTTATCTTCCCATTGAAGTGTAATTTATCGTACCACTGATGTATACATTTCCTTACTTTACCTCTGGTGTATACTTCACCTTATCAATTTTTACCTTATCTTGCCATTCACGTGTACCTTAGCTTATCCTGCAGCTGATGTATAAGTCATACCATTAATCTATACATTTCCTTATTGTCTCTTACCTTTGTTGTATATCTTACTTACCAGTGTATGACTAATCTGGCACTGATGTTCATCTTACCTTATCTTGCCACTAAAGTATACACTGCATTACCTTATCTTACCATTAATGTATGCCCTAACTCATTTTACCACTGAAATATACCTTACCTTACCTTTTCTTACCATTAATGCATCCCTTAACTCATTTTACCACTGAAGTATACCTTACTTTACCTTACCTTATCATTACCACTGAAGTATACCTTACTTTACCTTATCTTACCATTACCACTGAAGTATACCTTACTTTACCTTATCTTGCCTACAATGTATACTTTACCTTACATTACCATTAATACTTAACCGTTAAATCCATGTTATCTTACCATTACCACTGAAGTATACCTTACTTCACCTTATCTTGCCTACAATGTATACTTTACCTTACATTACCATTAATACTTAACCGTTAAATCCATGTTACCAAAACCTTACTATTTGTGTGTTTTGCAGGAGTTGGAGGAGGCTTTGCTGACTGATGGTCTTGAGGACACTGGGAGCCCACTGTTGGTGGAGCTGACAGTACGCCTGGTCCAAGGTTGCCTTCCGGGCAAAACAGTAAATGCTACCAATTACCAGAGCTACCTGAGAAAGCTCTTTAAACACAGATGTCAGGTAATTGGCCTCGTCTTTCTACAGGATTTCAGGGTGGTAGGCCTTATATGAGGATCAGTTCCTGAAATGGCCGCTTCTGCTTCGATTTTGAAGTACACAGCCATTAATACTTGTTGTAACATCCCATGCTTTGTCTCCAAACACTACAACTTAAGCTTTCTACATGTACTGGAAAGTTTGCAGTATGTGCAGACGTTAAGAATCCTTATAGAGATCTGCACCCACATGCTCTGTATTCTATTTTTTTGGTGTTACCTGTACAAGGTAAGAGATGTGGCTAATGTAAAACTATTAGAATCATGTTTATTTGGGACAAAAACACAAAAAAATACCACACAAATAATTTGATATACCTGAAAATACTCATGGACTACCTTGCATACCTAGCAGTGGTGCAGAGTGAAATAGAGAGCATGCAGCACTCATGTATGAAGCGACACAGCAGGTTGAGTTATATTTCATTTTAATCAGAACATTACGCTCTAATTAATTATCATAACCAACTTGAGAAAATATATAGATAACATGTGCCTCCTATGTGCCAGGAAAATTATTGCAGTTGCCTCACTGAAAGGGTAAAGGATAGGAATGCTAAGAAATTAGCTAATCCTGAGTGACTTTGAATATGAAAGCAGTGGCAAATAAATTTGAATGACATTCTATTCACATTCATCACATGTTGATATGTTATAACCCCAGTAAATATTGATATCCGATACTGTACTGAAGTGGATGCAGTTACATTTTTTACTGTAAATAGAGCAAAGTTTTGGAGAAAAGGAAAATGTGTTCATGTTTCCATGCCTTCATTATGAATTACATGAAGAAGAAAAGACCTTTCGATACCTTCTACAAGTATCTTATTATTAAAGTTATATGATGGTCATTTTGTATGGTGAATCAAAGATATGAACTTGGATCATTCATTCCTTTTAAGATACTTAAGATATTCTGTACTAATTTTCTTTTTCTCTGATAAAAGTACCAATACCAAAAAAAAAGGTATTTTAGGGTTTTTTGTAAGCTGTGATGATGGCAGAGGAAAATGATTTGATTCATCATTCACAATCATTGCCAAAATGAGGTTAGATCCATTTCAGTAAAGGCACATCTTTGTTTTTAAGGTTAGATCCATATCTTAATAAAGTCACATCTTAGTATTTACAGAACCAGTATTGCCATTTTCATGAGCTCTTGCATATCAATTGCAAGACAGAGTAAGTTTATCCATATCATTACTGTTTGTGATACTGGTATTTAAGTCTTTAGATATATTGTTTTACGGTTTTAATTTGTAGTTGTCGCATGTAAGGCACAGGAAGAATATTACTTAAATATAAGCCAAGCATTCCTTTAAGTAGGTAGAAATCTAGTATTATTCAGCATTGATATCTGAAGAGTAGGCAGTATGACTGAAAAACCTAAAAATATCTGTAAATGCAGGTATTTTGTCACGGTACTTGAATGTAAATCTAGTTTCGTCATGCTTGCCAGATGACAGTGGATACTTTGTAAGAAGTCATGGCCAGCATCTGAGCCACTGCATATACATTCACATTACTTACAAAGAGAGTTGGAAACATCTTACATGTCTTTTAAGCCATCAAAATGTAATGGATGAATAAGTGGATTTTTAGTAAATTTTCAAAGCCTTGATGATATATTAATCATTCTTTCATTTACATGAGTGCTTTGGGTGACAAGGGCTTTGTCATTAGTTCATCAAAATGTTAAAAGAGGCTTTGAGTTATCAGGGCCTGAATATTCAGTAGAGTGAGAGACATGCATAGGTTGGAGCAAATTGGAGTGTTTTGGCATGCAGTGGACAACGTATTGTCAGCAGGTTGTACTAAGGCCTATTAAGGAGTCAGGAGAACCACTGAATAGTTTCTGGATGGGGGTGTCTGGATTTAACACATGATACATGAGAGTGGATATGAGAAAGGCCTATGTCTATCAGTCCCTGTTGCAGGAAATAGCAGCGAGTATAAAAGGAATGATCAAACAGTAGGTTTCAGTAAAATCATTAAACTTTTTTTCAACATTTTTCTAAAAGGGTCATACAGCTCATTTGATTTAGTTGAACATTCAAGCATTGTAATTTGATTATCTTAAGGTGCCTGGTCAAAAACTGAGAGGTTAATCTGTGTTTACTGTTAGGAGGTGGATCATACAACTTCTCTGAAGTAATTTATGTTAGAGGAATGACTCTTCTATTTTTGTATTCCATAGTAATCCTTGTTGTGCTGAGTGATACAATCATGCTATCTTTAATAAATAGCTTGTGTTGGCTTTAGTAGATATCTAATTTTGATATTATTTTTGTAGGAGGATCCTACCAGAGAAAATTTATTTGTTGAAGGGGATATGCGATGGCTACCTCTTCGACGTAAAGTAGAAATCCTTCATGCCCTCTGCGACTTCAGATTAGAAGCTGAAGATGTTCTTGATCTCTTAAAAGTAAGTGTATTCATATTACAATGTTTTCATAAAAAGGAATCTGATTTTTTGGAAATTTTTGTTGATTGTGGAAGGTAATTTTTGGTATGCTGAGATGTATTATGTATTATGCATTCATTTTTGGCTGGACAGCTGTATGTTTCATGCTAACCAAGATATGTTGGTTCATGTCCTTCCCATGGTTTTGCTTATTCAATGAAGAGTTTTTATTGTCTCAAAATCCAGCAGCATGAAATGGAAAAAGAAAAGTGTCGTTGATAATTTGAGGGGTTTCACACTAGTATTTTGTGAGTAACGTGATTTCTGACAGAGCTCTTATAGTTATTTGGGGTTTCAAAACATTCTTATCAAGGTTCTAGGGTAAAAGAAAAATATTGACCTTGATTTCAACATATTTTTTCTTCTTTGCAGAATTTAGAATCCGATAGTTTACGGGTGGAGCCACTTGGGTATGATGACAGTGGTTCCACGTACTGGTATTTTTATGGCACCCGACTCTATAGGGAGGACCACTCACCATATCACCCACACAGACGGAAACCAAAGGATAAAGACAAAGAAGATAAAAGAAAAAAGAAACGGAAGAAAAAAGGCCACAAAAATGAAGAGAGTGAGGAGGAAGCAGATGAACCAAAACCTGTTTGGCAGGTGAGTCTGTTATTTTATGCATTGATAGATTACTTGTAATTAAAAGTTTTTTGAGTTAGAATGGCTGCTTTTATTTTTCCCAGAATATCTTCCCCTCTACTCATTTTTATGCATATGCTGAAATACTTAACCGTATACACATCTCAGTCAGATGTGTGACACTTCTCTGATTACATATCTCAACATTTACATATTCATTTTACCCTCTGCATATCTGCATTCAGTCATTCTTGGTTATTACTTTCATAAGTACATTTTTAACTGGTGTGCTTTCTCATAATTTTGTCATAAGTATTTGTATGTTTTGAATGTAGTAGGGAAGTGGGTATGGAAAGGTGAAACCTCTTCTTAGGAGTGAGAATGTAAATGAACTGAACAAATGTCTGCTGAACTTTTAAATTAGCGCACCTGTGGCATGCCTTGAGTTTTTTAAGTCCCCAAACTTTGACGTTATCTGCCTCAAGGTCTGTCTACCTACCTCCACTGTTTTCCTTTTTTTTTTTATACACCCAATGCTCTCCTAATTCACAAAATGTATAACTTTCTTCAGCTGTGTAAACTCCTGCCATGAGGCCATGACATCCTGAACAGAGATTCACTACTCATCAGATTTCAGTATTTACCATAGGGAATAGTTTAAGTCCTCCCATACATTCTCAAGCAATCTAGAGCAAATCACCACCCACCCTATCAACATTTCTGACTCCTGTGACTACTTTCCTAATATTCTGGATCTGTTTTTCACCCCTAATCCTTTGCACTGTAGCTACATGATCTTGCCACCAAACAGGAGCATGTTGGTCTTATTTCTAAGCTCCCTTTTTTGGCTTTCTTCCACATTCTGAACCATCATATCTAGCTTCCTCGCTGACTAATGTATCTCCATAGTTGATGGATCAGCCTCTTTTGCTTTCTTCATCAACATTGGTGTCCCTCAAGGTACTGTTTTGTCTCTTACACTATTTCTTCTTTTTATCAATGGTTTCATTTCTAATGCAATTAACCAAATGCACTCATATATTGATAACTCTGCACTGCTTTCCTCCATATCCTTCAAATATACTCCTTCTCTCACTTGATCTGCATCTTGTCTCGATAAACTTGAACAGGATATCTCATTGGGGTAGACAAAACTGGGTCAAATTTAATGCCTCCAGGACAGTTTTTGCCTGTCTGTCTATCAAAAATTCCTCACAACTATCCTGTCTCCTTTGACTCTTCTGTAATTCCACCTCTTGACTTGATAAACATACTTGATATTACCTTATCGTCCACACTGTCTAGGAAACCTCACATTACAGAAATAGCTGAGAGTGCCTCTAAGAGACTGGGAGTCCTGTATAGATGTCAGTATCTCTTTTCTTCTGAGCGGTTGTTCTGTTTATACAAAGGATTCATCTGTTTTTGTGTATAGTGCTGTTCTCACATCTGGGGTGTTTCTATCTCTGTATCCTTACTTGACAGAATTGATCAGCCCTGGTGCAACTTATCAACTTTCCCAGGCTAACATCAAAACTTTACCCACTTGCCTTTGTCACAGTGTTGGTTCACTTTCCCTATTCTGTAGGTGTTACTTCAGTTTTTGCTCCAAAGAGCTAGCTGCTTGTGTGCCCCCAACATTAGCTAGACTATACAATTCTTGGCAAGCTATTGTATAACATGATTACTATGTGTCCTGCAATCCAAGGTTGGGCCATTTTGATAAATGTTTCTTTTCATACTCCTGGAAGCTTTGGAACTCTTGACCATCTCCTGTCATTTCCAATATATATTTAAGAAACAGCTCTTTTGAAAAGACAGGTTTTTCACTTCCTCCAAAATTTGTAAATACTTTTCTTCGTCTTCTTTTTCCCTTTCATTAACCTCTGTATTTCAAGTAAGGCCAGGCCTTGATGTGGACTTTTGTCTGTGACTGGAAGATGATAGGCATATTGATAAGTGTGGACCACATTTGCTTTAATTTTCTTTGTAAGGCTTTATAAACTTGTTCCTTTTCACTTAGATTGGAATGGAGGTGAGGATAATATGACAGAACAAGTCTTAAGTATGATGATAGATAGATACTTTTTATTTCTGATAGAGAAGATTAGGTAAAAGATTAGAGACGTTGAATACAAGGTTGAGTAACTTTTTGGTAGAAGAATATAGAGGCATTTATGAGATGTGGGAGAAGTTTAGGGATATTGTTGTGTTTGCAGCAGATGAACTGTGTGAGAAGAGAAAGAAAGGAATGGGAAAGAGAGGACAGCATGGTGGACAGCATTATGAAATGAGGAGATACAAAGAGCCATTAAGAAGAAAAGACTTACAAGTTAAGGATGCAGCACATAGGAGTTAGCAAGGAGATGAAGAGAGAACTCTTTACAAAAAGGTAGTCAAAAGCGTGTTAAGAAATAGTAAAAAAGAGAGTGGGTCAGGAAATGAGAATGAATGTGACCATGCAAAGTTTTAGTCGGGTTTACTTCTTGCTGATTATAGCAACTTCATTATCATCCGCTTAGTTTCAGGACGCAGATAAATAATATGGAGAATCTTCTCTCCTAGTTATTAGGGAAATGGATAAAAGGGAGGGGTGGTCTCTGTGGGATGAGAACTAGGCAACTGAGGAGTAAGCATTCATTGTCTTCAGTGTGACAGTTGGATCTTATGCGTGATGGTGTTTATGATATGTTCAAGAGGTGTGTGTGATGATCAAGAAATGGGTGGCGTCCAAGATGGTTATGAGCATAACTCCTACGTGTCTGGGAAGTGTAGTTTCGGATATGTGTATGTCTGGTGTGATGTGTTCGTCTGGTTTGGGAGGGTGGTTGTTTAGTGCTTTTTGCATTGTTTCCATGTATATGTGTTTTGCCTTTGTTGTTTCCAATAAGGGATCTGTGAGTATAAGTTGTTGAAATGAGAGGCAGGAATCAGTTTTTCATTTCTACTTGGGGGTTGATAGTTGGTCATGAAGTGGCTTAGATTTGAAGGGTCTCGTGCTGCTGCAAGGAGCTAGGTGCTGAGCATAGTGAAGTGGGATTGCATTGGAAGGATTTTTGTCTCATCATGTAAACTCTGAATGTTAGTGGCTCTTAGGCAGTTGCTGGCTGTCATGCAACTTAGTTTTATTTGTTTTTGACTGGGTGGATGACCAGGCAGGTGAAGCGTACTTTATTGTGGAGTGGATGAATTGTTTGTAAAGGATAAATAAGGATTTTTTTCTTTTTATCTGGTGCTTGTGAATGTTCTCCTGGATTTTAGTAATGTGTGGCCTTTGCATTGAAGTTTTTGGTGTAAGGAGTGAATGTCATGTGCTTCATATGTAATACCCAGTATGGCTAGAATTTTGATGAGGAGAATTGTTAAGCATTCACGGTAGCAGGAGGTTATAGGTTGGATTCATGAGATTAAATACTGATGGTAGACTTTTGTGGAAATGGAGACATTCTGTTTTGGGTGGGCCAGTGTTCTATTTGCGTGTTAGGTCACTAGGATTATAGAAGATGCTGACAAAAACTGAAGGTTAGGTAAAAGATGGTTGAGGAAGTGTATTATGGAGAGGGTGGATGCCTCAGTTAGGGAAATTATAGAGATGTGCAGAGGTTTTGTTGTGTAGAGAAGGTTCCTTATGTTGTACCTTGGTGCTTGGTGGAAGAAGTCATATGAGTTCGATATATAAATGATGATGAAAAATTGGAGGTATTCAATAGTGAGCATGTACTAATATGATAAAAAGGAATATGTGATGAAATATGTTTCCTCTTCTGATACTAATAGCAAATGCTGCCGTAGTGGTGCCACACTAGTACATGTATTGAATTTCAGTAGTATAAGTCTTCTAGGATTACTTTGGTTGTTTTAACTAATTAAAAGCAATATGTTGGTTAAAGATAACAAAACAACAGGAAAATTAAGGAATATATTGTGCATTGATAAACAGCACTGTCCTTTTGTATTTGAAATTGTGCTTAATTTTCATTTATGTTTTCAGCTTTGTTAACAGTCTTTGTATATGAGCTTCAGAGAGGGTTCATCTTTTCTTTTTTCTCGTTTTGCAGGTCCAGTGTTTTTCTGAGGAGGACTGGAACAACCTTGCCGAAAAGTTTCAGGATTGTGCATCCAAACTTGAACGCAGTTTGTTACAGACTCTCCGTGAAGATTTCCTTCCAGAGATCCCACGGCTCTTTCAAGAGAAAGAGAAGGTGAGTTAAATTGATATTGATGTTTGGATGAATATTCACTGTCAGTGTCAGAGCATAGTGTGAACATAGCCTTTCAGGATACTGTTGTATGAGGTTCTCCATAAAAGAACTAGACTAGCAACAAGGTGGCCAGAATGTGTCAAGTATACGATTGCAATGTTCAAACTTCCCTTTTTTGAAAAGAATACTCAGGCATTTAGTCATACCACAAACAATATGGTTGCTAATCCCGAAAAAAGACTGGGTGATTATCCCATGTTGTCTTGGTAGACTGGAATGCGCAAACTCTATGTGAGAAGCAGACTTCACCTTCCTTGCTGAGAGAGAAGATATCCCAATCCTAACATGCAGTGCAACACACTCACTACTTCCTGGCCACTCATTGCCTGTGAGACATTTGTCACCACCCAGTCGCATTAGTGTCCACCTTTCAGTTACCTTAAGTGATAGGCCTTCAAGCACAGGCCTCCCTAATTGGCTGTCCAAGTGGCTCACCCGGACCTGAATTCTTCACACTTTCCTCCTGATATATTCAGTATAACAATACTGTTTAGTTCATGATTTGTATAAGATGTTT
>JAUTXX010022854.1:0-12336 GCA_032273605.1 Panulirus laevicauda
GAGAGAGAGAGAGAGAGAGAGAGAGAGAGAGAGAGAGAGAGAGAGAGAGAGAGAGAGAGAGAGAGAGAGTATTTTCATCTCTTCTCAGAAGGATTTGTCCGTAAAAGAAAACATTTCAATTGTCTGTTCATTTGGATATAATTGATTGCTCCTTTTATGAAGACTAAAGAGACAATTTATCGAAGTCACGCCTCGAAGAGTAAATCGAGCGATATGAAAATGTGATCCCTGAGGACAGTCGTAAACAAATGCCATGTTACTATTTGGTACTAAGCCACCCGCCAGCCCCTCGGTTCCTGGCCGTGGCTACCCACCCGATAATTATGGCGTAAAAGGAAAATACACGTAGACACTGAGATCTTGAGTCGGATGTGGCATTGCTGGGGCATCAGGAGGTAGGGCGGCGCCCTTGGGTGAGGCAGGATCCTCGCGTAGGGCAGGTCTGACAGACGGAGCGGTTGCGTGTGTGCGTGTGCGCCGTCATTGGCCGATGTCGTACATCATCTGTTACTGCCCCGCTGCCAAATCTTTGTTCCCTTATGAAAGTCTGTGACATCTCTTTATGTGCAGTATATCCTGTGATGATACTTGTGTCAAGCCACTTGTCTGTTAAGTGTTTATATTTTCGTTTTGACGGGTGTGAGTTGAAGCTACTGCATGGATCCCCAAACAAGGAAGGACTTCTCTCCATATGTTTGCTCGCTTGATGGCATTGTCTTCACAGCCAGTAAGGTATTGTTACCTGCATCATAATAATGCATTGACCCACAGGAATGAATGTGAGTAATAGAATTTAGATATCAAGATTCGTGATGGTATAAGAACGATATAAAGTAATGTAAAAGCCTGGACCAAATTGCGTTCAGTTACAGTAGCTTAAGTAAAATGCCAAGTTGTACTATGTATGTGTTATTGAGTACATAACGGTGACATCCACAGCTGTGTTTGATACAGAGTTTACATCCGTAAGTCTTTTAGATAACAACGCAAAACAAGTGAGCATTTACAGTCATCATTGACGAGCAAAATCGAAGAATCCGTATGAACTGTTCTGAGTTATGAATATAAGCATTAATCGCGTAAAATGTATTTGAGCTTTGTAACAAGGTTGAATAATGCTCATAATTGAGCCTCGTAACAGGATTGAGTAATATTCTTACGATATTTGAGCCTTATATCAAAGTATTGGTTATAACAACTTCATGAAAAGGTTGATCAATGCTCATATATGACCTTTATAACAGCGCTGAGTAATGAGCATGTTTGAGGTTTGCAGTAGGGTTGAGTAACGCTCAAACAAGTTGCCCAACGATGCATAACTCTACGGGCTTCTGCCATCATATTCACCCGACCCAACCAACCAAGATGATACAGTGAACGTGGCCAGTATGAAGCAATGAATGATTTCACAGGTTTTTGTGGAGGCACCACACAATACCCGTACCGTCCTGGTAGGCTGCTATAGGCTCTAGTTATTCAGCAGGAGAGAAATAGATAAGGGTTATGTCCTTCAAGTGAGGTTCCGAAGAAATCGAAGAGGTTCTCCGAGTTGTGATGTGCATACACCCCCCAGGATCAAACTTTTGGATAGATGTGGAAATTCCTTGCATATTCATCACTGCTCATCCACTTGCTCAGTGAAAGTAAATCGTAATAACTTGAGGCTAATGACTGAAGACATAGTTTATCGTGCTGTAGTTTAGCTCAACCCATCATCAACATTATTGCCTTCAGCAGAGAAAGAAAATTATGATGTCTGTTCATTACGTAGAAATTCCCCGTCTCTTGTACTGTTGCGGACAGAAATTATGATTGTGACGACCGATGTTACTGACGACTGGTGCGCGCCGGGCGAAGCTTTCAAGTCTGAAACAAACTCTTTAATCTCGACAAACTGAGACAGAGCTCGGTACTGCTTCGGTCGGACGTCTCTCTCTCCGAGACATGGCGAAGACTTACATTTTGAAAGCCAAGTGATCTTGCACCAAAGTTGCTATAACATTCAGAATGCTTCAGCTTGCATAGATTTTAGCCTACCCGTCTCTCTTGCTTAGTCTTTTATTTCATGAAAATATGCATTGCTAATTGAGGTTATCAGTTATAATTATATAAAATGATGACGACTCTGTCCGTTCACAGAACAGCGCCACCTTTGCGAAAATATTTTTTGTAGAAGAAAACGACTGCGCCTCTTGTGGTACAGGAGGTTTTTGTCGTATTGATTCGTAACAATGAAATACTTAATTGTGTATGAAAAGCATTCGGTCAAAGGTTAAGTATTACCATTGAACTAAAACTTTCTGCGTCAGTCTGTATCAGTGTAAGTTGGATTCCTTTAGTGTTTACATAAGTAGTCCAGTGTTTTCAGGTAAAAAAGGAAAATTGGTGTGTATCATCGAGGGGAGACTTCGTTAGTACTGACACAAATCTGACGGTCATTATCATGTATGGGTTATACGACCCATGTGTCGCAAGAGTCCACTACCCTCACTGATTCTCTCACTCTGTCATTAGCCTCAGGTCCTCTTCACCCTATAGTGTTCCCGGCGTTCTTCACAAGGCTTCATGGCGTTCTATTTTTCGTTTGTATTCCTTTTAATTTATCCTTCCATAGTCATCCTCTCGATCGCCTAATGCCCCAACCTCTTCTCTCCATTTCTTCGTGTACTTGCTGTGGCAGCCTCCATTCTTCTCACACAGGAGGACAAATGAAAATAATTTCCTTTGTCTGATAAGCATGAGTTTTTCTAAATCTAAGTTTGTCGTTTAGAAATATATGCTAGTGACCTTATACATCCGTCCAGAGACGAAGCATGTAAGACATTATACTAAAGCCAAGTTCCTTCAAGCTTGGTTATCATCAAGTTGAGCTCGTCCCGCTTTGAATGCTGGCAACTTCTACAATGCAGACAGGAACTGATGATATATAAACAGGAAATTCGGACATGTAGAAATACAGTGAGGACATGGTATAGGAAGGAAACGGGTACATGAAATAGATCTTAAGGCATGAAGATTCCTACTTTTCTTAACCCTAGTTCAGGTAAATCATTTTTCTTTTCATAAAAACATATTTCATCCCTATTAAACTACTTCTCTAGACGCATATCATTCTGTGTTGTTACTTAAATCCTCAGTTTACCTGAACCAGTGACTGTGGGTGCTGGTGCTGTGGACGCTGAAGGTGCCTAGGCTCGTAGTAGTAGTAGTGAACCCTCCCTATTTTCTTCCTCTAAGCAACCACCCGCTCACAGGTCTCAGGTCGCCGAAGTGTGTAACACAAGTCCCGTGTCCGCAGGGAGCCGCGAAGCTGCGTACGCGTACGCCGTGATGAGCGCTGGGGTAACACACAGCATCACCGCCTCTTGCTCCCGAGGTAACATATCCACCTGCGGCTGTGATGAACGCAAGCGGGACAGGTTCAGTCCCTCCGGCGGGTGGAAGTGGGGCGGCTGCAGCGCGGACATCAAGTGAGTGTATCACCCTCCTCCGTCAGGAAAGGAGGAGGGAGTGGGTCGTGTGAACCCCAAAGTGTTTCACAGATAAGGTAGGGGAGCTGTCCAGCCTGGGTTTGTGGCGCCTGGCTCTCACACGCTGCTCTTCCCAAGCTCTCACACGTACACTCTCAGCTCAATTGCACTCTCCCAGCTCTCACAGGACACGAGGTGTTTCTTAAAAACCTATACTATGGCAAACACAGTCGAGTAGTTACTATAGTTAGGGTTTTCATACACCAGATCCAGTTTTCATGTATGATTCACGAAGAGATACGAACCCAGGTTGGAACTACAGACAGAGTTGGGCCAGATGTTTCCCTCCTAAAGTGCTCTATATCCCCTGGCATCATTAGACATGTTCAAATTATTTATTAACTTCCTAAAATTTAAGAACTCAGCTTGGCCCTGTGCCCAGTGGGTTCGATGAACCAAGTGGCCCACAGGCTAAATAGGTGGCCCATTGGGACCAGGCGGTCCGTGGTCATGCAGGCTATGGTTCAAATGGTCTGTACCAAGATTGCGAACCATGGGACAGGGCGGTCCATGGTCATGCAGGTCTGTTGTTCAAATGGTTTGTGCTTCACGTGTCCATGTATACGATAATTCACACCAAAGGTGGTCCAAGACCCAGGTAGTCCAGGATCAAGGACTGACGGAGTCTTTTTCACACAGCTATGGAATCAGGTTCGCGAGAAGGTTCGTGGACGCCCGCGAGGTGGAAGGTGACGCCAGGTCCATGATGAACCTACACAACAACAACGCCGGCAGGAGGGTAAGTCAGGAGGGGTTTAGGAGAGAGGAAGGAAGTGGACGTAACTCCATGCACTGGAGATGGGGAGGTTCAAAGACACAATATTGGGGAGAGGGGAGGAGGAGGTTAGTGATCAGAGCTCAGCGTTGGAGGTGAGGAAAAAAAAAAGGTTCAGTACTTAGTCAGGGACTAGGACGATATTCAGGACCTGGTTTGGTGTGGTGGTGAGGGGGATAGAAGTTAAGGGCCTGGTTGAGGATTAGGGTAGTTCAGGGAGGAGCTTCATACCCCAAAGGTTCAGTCTAGTGTAGGAAACACCTGATGACGCTGGGTGGCGTAGTTAGATGATGTGTGTGTGTGTGTGTGTCTTCTTGAGCAGTGATAGCAAAGACAAGAGAAAGAAAGAGAATAATATAAAGGTAGAGATAATGAAATTAGGATAAAAAAGTAGATAAGTAAGACAAAGTGAGAGCGAGATTAAGAAAAAAAGGAGATGATAAAGAAAGACAAAGAAATAGAGAGAGAGAGAGAGAGAGCTGGTATCTGACGCTGCTTTACCCCCTGCAGGCGGTGAAGAAGACACTGTGGACGGAGTGCAAGTGTCACGGTGTGTCTGGCTCCTGCACCATGAAGACCTGCTGGAGGACCTTACCCCCTTTCACCGCCGTCGGCAGACACCTCCTCCGCAAGTACAACAAGGCCAAGTTCGTCGTCGTCCACAGGGTAAGTGCTCACGTATGGTACCGGAGTCACACATGTGAAGGGCGTCACACTGGTAATAAAGTGTCACATAGTTAAGGAGCTTCACAGAGGTGGCGTGCGTCACAAGTGACGTGGCTCACATAGGTGAGAAGCTGCAAGGAGCGTCACACAGTCGAGAGGCGACGAACAAGGAAGGTAAATCACTTAGACAGATGTCTGTATTGCTTCGCCCCTCTGCCAAAGGGTAATATGCCCCGTCCCCATAAAGGGCAATACATTTCTTCCCAGTAAGTGTAGTCACACTGGAACATGGAATGTACACACATGAGCGGTATATTCCACCAGCGTCCAGTAGGGTCGTTCAGCGCTACGCCCTCAGCAAGCAGTAGTAGTGCTGAGAGCTGGTTCTGTCTTAAAGAAGTTATTAAAGAAGTTTTGTCATCGGTATGACAAAATCCTCATTTGATGATCTTGTCCTGTGTGCCACCACCTTAACAAACGTCCCCCTCCGTCTTCCTTACACAGAACCGCAGGAGATCCTCGCCTTTCCTGCGGCTACAGAAGAGCCAGAGACGCGCTCGGCAGCCGCGGAGGTCCCACTTGGTGTACCTGCAGAAAAGCCCCAACTACTGCGAGATGAACCCCGCCACGGGCTCGCTCGGCACCGTGGGGCGGCGGTGCAACCGGACCTCCAGAGGTAAGTGTGGGTGGTGTACCGCTCCACCAAGACGCCAGCTGGTGTCGCGCATCGTGAGGAGGTAGAGTTGGTCCAGGAATTCCTCGGTCGGACGAGAATCCACGTTCTTCGTCAGGTTTTGTGTGATGTTTCTACTCACAGTGCCTCTCTGCCAGCGAAATAGTTGTAGTTGATTGGTTGGTTGATTATATGGGTCTGTCGACTGCCAGTGTTATATTAAGGCCGTCAACGTCTTCTTATATAACCACCATTCGAGGGAAAAAGATAAGATAATGAACACCATTACGTGTTCAAAGATACTTTTAAGACCATGCACGATTTCTGTGGATTTATGGTGTTATATTACCCAAGAGTCATGCAGTAAATAGTTTGAAGAAAAAAAAGGAAATATAGTCTAAGGGAACTTTATATCAAATTACAATGTGAAGTAATAAGATATACATTTTATTCTTTCCTCTTTGCATATTTGATATGATTATATCCCAATGTATTTTCTACAGATTTAGTATTTATTGCCTTCTATTCTGGTATAGACTTGTAGACTCAGTATTTTACCATTACAACGGTGCGGCTGATAGGGTACACACAGGGCTGGCCCATCGCCAGACTTTTCAAATACACTAAAACAAAGCAAAAAAGAATAGTTAACTTGTTACTGAACCTCGTGACTAACGAGATCCAACCCTTCCCGTCAGGTACTGATGGCTGTGATTTGCTGTGCTGCGGGCGAGGCTATAACACGCACCAGTACACGCGCAAGTGGCAGTGTAACTGCAAGTTCTACTGGTGCTGCTACGTCCAGTGCCACACCTGTCAGGAGGAGACGGAAGAGTACACCTGCAAGTGACTCGCGTCCACAGTGCAGCTCGAGAGAGAGAGAGAGAGAGAGAGAGAGAGAGAGAGAGAGAGAGAGAGAGAGACTTCGAAGCGTTCCTTCGTGAGTGAGACTGATTCGGTGTGGGGGGGAAAAAAGTATTGTGCAACTCAGTTGCCTGTCAAGTGTGTTCTAATGTGCACAAAAGACGTTAATGTGCTGGATAAAAACATTTGTGTAATGTCTGATATTACGAGGAATATCTTAAGTGATGAAAATGTGATATTTCAAACTGTATCTTTTAAGATTATCGGCAACGCCTTAAGAATTACCCACATGTAATGAAACTTCAGAGGAAGTTGTCGACATACAACTGCTTTATTCATGTACCAAACAAATAGATTCCTGTCTTTCGAGCTTATCTGCTTATTGAAATATTAAACGCAGACTATTTTCCGTATACACTAAGCTTACCTGATTACTGAAATAAAGAAACAGATCCCGTATTGAGCTTCTCCGTCTACTGAAAGACTTGTGATAAGAGTATACGCGACCAAACGAGCGAATGCAACACTTCAAATAGTTATTTTTTCCACTCTTCCCCTCTTTTTTTTTTTGTATATGAAGTAAAGATACCACTGAGGAAGTTGTCTGAGAAACGTGTGTGTGAGACAACGTATTTACATAACAGGAAGCGCCATAGCTGTTTTTGTCCATCAAGGATGTTAGTTAAAAGAAATTATTATTATTTACATGCCAGCCGTAGGATCAACTGAGCTTTCATTGCAGGTGGAATTGGTAAAGGTTCACTCTTCTTCCTTCCCCGCTGAATTTATGAATTTGAATGAACTTTTGATGTTTATATTGAAAACAAACACGTTCATTATGTTGATGTTAAAGGGCGCCATGATTCTGGTTGAAGTGTGGCAGTTTGGGGTCTTATTCTGGCCTTATTTACCCTGAAGTCATCAGTCAGTTTAAATCCTGTGACGTCTTTTGACGTGGAAAAGATAGATTATCTTCTTTCCATAATCTTTTCACGACACCCCTGAAAAAAAAACTTTGATGAATCCCGAATCATAGACACATGTTTCATAGCCCTGTTATAAATTATATTGTAAGTGGAAAGGTGAAGACCACAGTATTCCTAAGGTTGACGGCTTTTCTCCAGTTTATGAATTATACTTTGATGTATCGTAACTCAGTAATCAACGTCTTCAGAAAATAGATTTTAGTTATAGGGCATTTAAATGTGAAGTAAAAAATGCTTGCTTACAGTCTTAAGAGGAAGATGTACTGAACCTTGACCTTTACTTTCAGAGCTTCTAACATATAGAATAAATGTGCCATTTAGTGCTACAGAATCATGATTTGTGCGAGAGCTTTCACAATTATATAAAAGTTCAAATAGCCAGAGGCATAAAAGTCACTTTTCATAAATTGATCTTTTCTCCAACACGAATGTGAAGTGATATATACGATCTTTTCCGCACCTATATTTGTTGCATGCAAATATGTTATACTAAACACTTTTAAGTAATTGATAATATTACGAAAGCCATTGACACAGGATCTCTAATATCTATATATTTTTTTTCTTTATTGAGGCTCTTATTTGGATCAGATCCGTCGGTAGAATCCTAGAAAACGTACATTTAAAGGCGTCACTGATGCTAGGAAGCTCAAAAGCATCTAATGCTTTTATCTTGCTAAAGTTATCGCAACAATAGATTTTGTTGCCGCACTCCAGTTTGCAGGTTATATAGTCAGACAATTATGGTAAACATTGACAAGTTTTTTATATGAAAAAATGTTTTTATGTGCCTAGAATCAGATGATGATACCAATGATCTTAGTGACAGATTCAGTGTTCTGTACATAAAGAAAGCGTCGGTCTAAAAACAGTAGACATCAGCAATGCTTCTGTATCAAGTAATCAACAGACAATATTAATCATGCTTCAGTGTCTGTAATCATCAACAGACAATACCAGCTACGCTTGTATGTATCTACAATTATCAGTAGACAATATCAGCTATGCTTGTGTGTGTGTCTAGAATCATCAACAGAATTACAGCTATGCTTCCGTGTCTAGAATCATCAATGGACTAGGCAATGCTTCTGTGTCTAGAATCATCAACAGCTATGCTAGTGACATACAAGCATCGTTTGTACCAATACAAACTAAGTTTTCCACGTATGTTTCTCGGTATCAGTTTTTAATCTTGTCGCATGACCTATTAGACAGCATAGATGATTATGCTTGTACCGCAAAACCAGCATTTGATAATCAGTAGTATTACAAGATGCTTGCAGTTCGTGGGGAGGGAATGACTGTCCTGCCCACAAGGCTAGACATACATACATGTGACCAGTGAAAGATAATAGTGATTCGGCTCAGAAGAGTAAAATCATTAGACCTAGAGAACATTTCATACAATTTGAGCTTTTTCAGAATTGGAAAACTGACAGGAGAGCTACAATGATAGTTGGCAGCAAATTATCAAAATCTTTATATTTTACTCGTGAATAAAGTTTTATTCTCATCCTCTGACTTATAATTTACCTAGCGAGAAAACATAAAGGTAAAATATCTAAGAATAAACAACTGAAGAAGGAAGGTGAAGGCCAACGTTTGTTGCTTACAACAGGTGAGTCTGGTAAAGTAAATCCCATACCCTTCCACCACACACACACACACACATACACATACACATCCAACAGTCAGTATAAAAGCTATATAAACCTCTCCCGCTCTTGAAAGGCGAAGCAGTTTAACCCATATTACAGTGACAAGCTTCTTACCTTAAAGAATATTTTCATAAAGAAATCAGTACTGGTCCTTAAGAGAAATGCTTGACAAGCACAAAATGAGGAACTACTGCACCCGCCCCACTTCGCGGGTGAGGTGACAGTAACAAGCCTCGGCAGCAACGAATAGAATTCTAATAACAAGAAACTTAAACTCTCTACTTGTTCATGTAAACTTTTACGCTTGGGTGTAGATTTATGACTGACAGAAGCTCGTGGTCTGCAGTGTGGATTTTAAGAAATGTTTCAGATATGTTGCTCTTTTCATGAATCATACGCCAGATTTCTCATAATTTGGTGATCCTTCCTGATGGATAATCACGGGACGGTTGGGTCTAGCATGAATAGCTCTGAATGTTTAAACTCTTTCATAGACGCAAAACAAGTTAGATATAGGAGTGAGGATGGATAGAGTAACAGTTGGATAAATCAAAAGCATATCATTTGTATGGACAATCTCCTTACACCTACTTGTATGTAAACATGATATATGCTACCCATTTTATAACTTCTGAATGACATTTTTAAGATCAGCTATGACTATTTTAATCTAAAAATATAACTAACATATAATCTTTGTCAATCAACTCTGACTTACAGGTAACAAGCTTACAAAAATATTTATCAGAGACGTTTTCCATTCGTTCAAGAGATAATCTGCTCCTGATTGGCTGACGCCCACGGTAAAGTCACCCCATTGGCCGGCGGAAGGTAGAAAGGAGCGGTCGTGGTCCACCACCAAAACATTGGACAGTAAAGTGAGTGTGAAAGTTATGGAAGCATAAGGTGTGTGCCTATGACGTTTTTCTCAACATTATCAGGTACGGGTACCACTGGGACACAATGTTATGGAGGTATTTGTTGTTTGTTGGTCAATTTATAGCTGTAGTATTCATATGTGCATGATGATGGCTGTAGAATGTAAGTTTCGGTGATTATTTGGTTGGTGTTGGTGGTCTTAAGGTCACTGGATTGTATATCACCAGGGCTGATTTGTGTATCGTATCCAGTGTTGTTACATTCCCATAATTTTCAAAGAAATTTAGATTATATGAAAAGTCCTGACATGATGACAGTTATAATTTGTGTTGATACTTTGTTGATGTCCTCTGTAGCACATTGTTGATTTCCACTGTAGCTTAGAAGTATTAGCATATATGTAGTGCTTTCCCTCAGTGAATCATTAGTTCATCTTATAGTGTAACAAAAAATGCTATATTGAACATTATGCATGATTAGGTAAGAGTTTATCAAATACTGTTGGATCCAGTGGTAGAAAATGATCACTGGTGGGGAAAAAAATCCTCGTGGCCTCTCGTCGTTAATTGTACTCCACAAACGACCGTACACGGCAGATGACGCTTAAGTACTCAGTCTACCTCGTCAACTTTTCCTGTAGAACATGGACGTGCCGAATTTATGGAAACCTAACAATGCTTACGAGGGAGGATCCACTCGAAACACCCTGAGGTATCTATGCCACCATCAGAGATCTGCCATGCTTCTAACAGGTTCCTCAGTCGATGTGAAGATTTCCCTTGTGTACCCCGGCTGAAGCAGCAGGTCCTCCACACATCCCACTGACCCTAGCAGGCTAGGGTCAGTGCTGGATAATGAACAACATTGCATGCAATTGCCATGATTTTCATCTCTCTGATGAAATATTTGGTTTGTATTCATTACAGCATTAGTGATGCAGGTCTTTTAGACTAGTTAAATCAAACTATAGTTAGACATTTCAACATTTAAAGTAACACCGCCCATTTGACCGTGATTTTTCGCGAAATCATTTGTAAAGGAAGTTGTTTTTATGACCGTAATAATGTATTCTTGTGCATGTTATGGTAGCTTTGTATCTAGGTAACAACCTGTGTGACAGTTACCTTGTTAGGTTATTAGTGTTGCACCGACCCCGTGATTTAGGACTTGTGGTCATAAGTCCAGTGAACAGTATTTGATGCATGATTGATTTATTTATACATCCAGCACTTAAGCATGTAGTTTTAACACTGTCCATGAACACACTCGCTCATGCATGCACACGAACATAATGTAAGCAAACTCATTGACATAGTAATTCGGCTTTCTTGACATACGTTTTTAAGCGTTAACGGATGTTTGTATGTGTGGTGCTTGCTCGTACCGTGTGATTCCTATTTGTATATTACAGGAAGCTGGTTTTACACCCGTGTTGTGGGCTTGCGTGTAACCTTGTTGTATGTGTGGTTGTGTTCACGTAGGGAGATCGTTCATCCACTAAATGAAGTACTTACGTACGAACGCATTTTATCCATTTCTTTAATTCCTAAGTGTCAGTGATAGACGCATAATTCAAAGTGCTAATATCAACACTGTTAGATTAAGACAAAAACTTATGATAATAATGTTATCCTTGTTTCATTTCTCTTCCAGCATAGGCAACTCCACAGGCCGCCATCCCCTCGTGTGAGATTGTCCAACGTTACTTCAAGTATAATTTTTGTTGCCCAGCGTTGGAATCTAGAAAATCTACTGCTTCGAGGTGACAGGGCTGGTAAGACACATTCTAATTTGTCATGTTTGTAGATTATCATTTTTGCAGAAAGTGAGTCATGGATTTGTATTATTTATTGATGCCGAATTACCAGTGAATCATTTACCTTTACAACTCCAAGTTGTGCCTGGTTCTGTTTCAATCCCCAAGTCCATTTACAAGTAGATTTCTTTCTAGGCATAGAGTATCATGCATGTGTGTAGGCAATAGGTACACGAATAATTTTAAGTTGGTAACTGTAATAGGTTAGTCACCAGTTAAGAAAATCTTTCATATATTCTCAGTCTTTAGGCGTAACCTTACCGAATGGAGGCTAGGTTGCAACTCGCGTGACAGCCGGAGATGTCATTCTCCAAGGAATGAACTTAATTTGGTAGTTGATTGTCGATAATCTAAGGGTACCCGCTCGGTAAATACCCAACAGGTCGTTGTGTAGCATGAAGTACTGATAGCAGGCTAAGAGTTGCACAGAATGCTGATTGAGAATACGTGGGAGGTGGGGTGGGGGGGGGGATGGACATACGCCCCGTC
>JAUTXX010022964.1:0-18668 GCA_032273605.1 Panulirus laevicauda
TATACATGTGTATGTGGGTGGGTTGGGCCATTCTTTCGTCTGTTTCCTTGCGCTACCTCGCTAATGCGGGAGACAGCAACAAAGTATAATAAATATAAAATAAAGACTTTTCCCTTTCAGTATTTTTACTTAACTTAAATAAAACTTTAGAGAAAACACTGTACTTTTACTCTACATTTCATCACTACTATTCATTACATTCCTCAAAAATTCTAGCTAAAACTGAATCAACTAATGAGTGAACGTGTGGCAGGGTATGTCTCAAAATCAATAAACCACATGCATTCCCTTAGAAGTTGAGAGGCCATCTTTGTTTATCTCTCCACAGACTCCACGCAATTATTCACTGAACTGAACTTAATAGACTGGAAAGGTGTTCTGCAATAGCCTTCTGGTATTTAAAGGGTACCATAGGTGTGATGTCATAGATGGTACCTTGAATGAAATATGTTCAGATTATTAAATCTAAAACATGATTGTCATAACTATAATAAACAGTGGATCTAATATCTGAACTCATTTATGGTAGACAAGAAGAAAATCAAGAATCCCAGAATGATGAGGGCTTGGAAGATAAGATCCAAATATTAATGTAGTACGATGATGCCTATGTTGATTCTGCTGAGACCATCACCTCTCAAGGCTCTGAAGCCACTCTGTACAAAAACATACCAGTGAATATAAAATTCTTTAATATCACTGCTGTGCATGTCAGTTACTAAATCTTGTTTCTCATGTATGAAGACAGAGTCCAGTAATTCCTACAATAATATATGAGACATCTTTTGCCAAATATTACACAACATAGAACATACTTGGCTAGTCTGCAGCAGCAGAAACTGTTGAAGAGGAGTGAATGCCATAAATGATTTGCCCAAACAAGCAAGAAGGAATTAAACCTCCATGTGGCAGAGGTGGCCAGATGTCCCTCCCAGGGTTCAAATCCTACCCCTGGCATAAACACCTTTGGACTTCCATCAATACATATGTCACACTTCTGAGGACATGATAGATTAAAGTCCATGGCACCCCCACCAAGCTGAGGTTGGGGCATGGGAAACAAACCGGAAAACCAGTGACAGTCTTAACCTCACTGTGGCTAATAGGGGGGGCCAGATGCCCTTCTCAGAATTTGAATCCAACCCATAGTGTGTATACATATATTACAACAACAGAGCTGCAACAGATTAATATCCATGTCACCCCCAATGAGCTGAGGTAAGGGCACAGAAAGAACATTGGGAAACTTGTGCCTGTGTCATTTAGCCTCCATGTGGACTAAGTGGCCAAACACCCCTCCCATGGTTCAAATCCAGCCCATTGTATATACATGATGTATGATGGCTCTGTGGCTGATCATGATCAATCTCTTTATGGAGAAGGTGATTAGGGAGGTATATGCAAACATCACTGAGCTAGATGAAGGTCCACAGTTAGTTCAGGGTAGGGAAGCATGGTAGCTAAATCAATTACCGTTTGCAAATGTCTCAACTCTGACGGGAGATTCCAGATATAAACTCCAAAGACTGGTGACGAGTTTGGGACTGAGCGAGAAAGGAGAAAACTAAGAATAAATGTGAGCAAAAGTTCAGTTAGAAGGTGTGGTTAGAGGGTAAGATAGAATGGTTTGAACTTGAATTTGAATGGAGAGGACCTGAAGGAACTAGAGTGCTACAGGAACCTGGGAGTGGACATGGCAGCTGATGAAACCATAAAGGCCAAAATGAGTCGAAGGTTAGGGAATGGGGTTAAGGACCTGGGTGCACTGAGGAGTGCATGGAAGGAAAGGTCAATGTCTGTTAGGACAAAAATGGGTATGCATTAATGTAATTACCTCTTAGTATGTATCTTGCATATTCTCCATTATCATACAACTCCTAAATTCATGTGTGCTGTCTGCATTGTTGTCTTAATGGTGTTGTATGGCCATTACTCTTTGGCCCTGAATGCATAAGAATGGAAAAAGATGAAACCTAGAAAATATGGGGTGTAAAGTGGGATGATCACGTAAAAAATGGGAGTGTAACAGGGTGTGGCAGTAAGTTCAGTCTGACTGAGAGGTGGGCAAAGACTAACTGACTAAGGGGATCTACATGTCAGACGTGGAGGCAACAAGAGGAAAGGGGGAGACTAAGGAGATAAAAAGATGGAGTGAAATAGGCTGTGATGTATCATGGCCTGAACACTTTAGAGAGTTAGAGATGTGTTATACAACAGAATGAAGAAAGAGTGTAAAGACAAAGATGAAAAAGGAAAAAAGTATATGGTCCAAGTCAGGTAAGATTATATAGTCAGATCTGTTCGCTAAGTTGTGAGATAAAAAGTAAAATCAGAAATTATGACAGATAATGAAGGATAATTCTGGGCATTACCTCAAGCTGCCTAGCTAAATCAATGGTACTGTATAACCCTGTGCAGGTGCTGTCTACAACCTAATACAGTATACATACATTTTTCTGTATTTCGTTATTCTCCCTAAAGACCCTCGATAAACAACATTAAGGGTTTGAAATAAGGAATATATGGGTGGGTTATGATACACAGTGGTGGCAGGAATTACGATAACAACACTAGAGTTCTGTTGTTAACAAACCATTAATGATCAGCCATTTTTCAATGATGAGATTTTTCTACTAAATGCAAGAGTAACATTTACTGGTAAGTACCCAAAATCAATAAGCCCTCAATATGCTCTAAGACTGCAACTAGGTATGTGTTGCCTGTAGTACAGCTCAGTTATCAGGAGTAACATCTGAATGGGTGGAAATATTGTCTGCAAAACATCAAAGCCACTGAGATAAATTTCATGGCCAAAATTGGAATCCTCATCAAGTTATGAGCCAGATAACAGTCCAGTTTTAACCTATTTATATAGGGCCTAACACAAACAAAATCCACACTACAGTTATCAATGTACCTGTTAATTCTTTAGATTCTGCAAAACAATTGCATGAAGCTTAATTATCAGATTTACAGTTTTCAAGTTATGACCAAGGTTAAGTTACAGTTTAAGGTGTGACTCCCATAAATGGTTTGAGAGAAGAATGAAGATGATAAAAAAAGGGATCTTAAAAGTCTGCCAAGCCATATACGTGACATAAAATGGATAGGAATTCTGGAAGCCACATTATTTTGATTAAACTGGAGAAAAGAATGTGTTGTGCCCAAATGAATGAGGCTACTGCTTAAAAAAATCATAAATCTGATAATTTACATTAACTACTGGTTAGAGCTATCAGCTTACTAAAAACACCCACTCTAAATTACATCATACTAAACTTGAAAGTTATTCCAGTAAATACTACTCCTGATACAAGGATGCCAACTTATAATTAATCTTACCTAACTTCCATAAAATCTTCAGGATCTGCTATTTTCCTGACCAGAAACTGACCCTGGGTACCAGTCTTGGATTTCTTCTCTCTAAGTAAAACACAATCTGCTTCAAGGGTATCAGCTAGAGACTTCAGAGTGGCAACTGATGCATCATATTCATCCTCTGGCAATCCGCATACAGAATCATCTGAAGAGGCAAGTTCGAAAAATAAAAAAATTTCTTGATCACTAAATACTGAGTGCATCTAAAAAAAATTACATCTAAAACACAGTAATATAAGTAAAACAAAACCACTAGCAAAGCTTAACCCAACACTGCAAAGCAAGCCTGTCTGAGTCCCATCATCAAAGTCAAACAACTGCTACAATCTGCTTTACATAATGAACACACCAATGAGTAAGCCTGAAGATATTCATTTCCATTACAGGCTAAATTTTTTTCATACTTGATTGCCATTTCCCAAATTAGCAAGGTAGTGCCAGAAACAAACAGGCCACATCTACTCACATCCATCCTCTTCCTGTCATGTGTAATGCACCAAAACCACAGCTGCTTATCCACAACCAGGCCTCAGAGACCTTTCCACAGTTTACCCAGGACACTTCACATGCCCTGTTTAAGTCCAATGACAGCAAGTCCATCCCAGTATACCACACCATTCCAATTCACTATCCCATTTACGCTTTTCACCCCCCTGCAAACGTGAAGTATAAAAGAGAGGACAGAAAGCAGTAGTGGGTCAGAAAGAAGGAAAAATGAGAAGGATTCAGCAATGAGTATAATAAGTATGATAACAGGAAGCACAAAGGAAAATATATATCAACTTCAACCAAGACTCTCTTTCCAGCAGCTTCAACCTAAAACTTCTTTGTTGTCAACTGTCAATTATAAACCTCATATTTTTTTTAAGTACTTTCTAAATACTATCAAATATTTTCTTTAGCAACTCTAATCTGTTACATTTTCTTCAGCTTTCCTAAACTGTATCCAGGTATTTCATTATCACATACATATCTAAATAACAAAATATACATATACTAACATTCACCTACACCAATAGTTATTTAATAAATTATTCATGTATTACCAAGACCCAAGCTATCTACTTATTAGCAAACAATTATCTTTGTATTGACCAAATAATGAAGATATAACCAACAAAGTAAATGGTGCTGCTCTGAGCTCAAACCCTCTAAACTATGCATCAAGCAACACTGTGTATGTTAATCCAGAATCTGAACAATTACTCTACAGCACTAAAATGTCCTTGAACCTGTCATCCCCTAGCATATTCAAAGTCTTATTCA
Source organism: Panulirus laevicauda (assembly GCA_032273605.1). Lineage (NCBI taxonomy): Eukaryota > Metazoa > Arthropoda > Malacostraca > Decapoda > Palinuridae > Panulirus > Panulirus laevicauda. The sequence continues at coordinate 4,645 of JAUTXX010022964.1, forward strand.
ACATCACTGAGAAGCAATAAGATCAGCTGCTGTAACTGATCTTCAACATTCTATATGCAAAAAGATTCACAAGTAACCTCAAAAGAGTCCTTGTAACCCTTAAGGTAAAGATATTCGGAAGGTCATCTCTAAAATGGACCACTCAGTAAATTAACAGCTGGAGAAAATCTAACCTAAAAACACATTGACGACATAAAAGGAGAGTAACATTACGACTAAACAAATCTTACTATTTTACTTATTTTATCAATAAATCTAATTCTACAAAGCTTGAGGTGTAGAATAACACAATTATGTATAGGTTCCCTGTGGTGAAAGACTTATGAATGTATCTTCCAGGAGATGACAGCTGTGCTTGTAACATCATCTGCAAGAAAACTTAGCAAGGACAAGATTTTAGGATACTAGGCACAAGGCATCCTAAACATAAACACATACCAAAAAGCATAACCATCACCTTCATATAACCAGCGAAATAACCAAATCTAAACCGATTTCTGAAGCTACTCTTCTGCAGCCTCTGAAAATGAACGAGTGAAAGAAATGAAGAAAATTCCGGTGTCAAACATGGTTGGTTGGCTGTACATAAGGAGCTACCTCAACCTAAAGCCTGTGTAGGTTTCCCTTAATCTGAATGACTATCAAAAATATGTCAAGGCTAATCAGGCCTGAAAAGGATCTAATAACTAAGATGACCACTGTAAAAGGAAACCTAAATGACTGGCACTATCACAGCTAAAACATGTTCATTACCAATACCTGGCCACACTGGTAACAACACCTAGACACCTCTAGATCAGGATTCCTTGTGTTGGGTTTACTTAATATCATTGATGTCTACACCAGTCAGACCCAACAATAAAACTAGGATAAGAATTAATGAACTGAACTCATATCAAATTTAATCAGCAATGCTACACACATACTGAAGAGTAAACTTCAAGACATTCATACATATGCATCCATGTGTGATCTAGCTCCTCTTTTAAGTCAAAGTAAAGAATGTTGAACAAATTATCTCCTCCAAATTGATCTAAATCCAGACTGATCTAGGAAAGACAGTGACTGGAATCTAAGGCCAGAGATCTACCCATGTATTACATCTGAATGATCAGTTCAGCTACACCTTGAAACTATAAGATGACAATAAACAAACTTTGCAATTTCATTGTATGAAACATTAAATGTAATTTTGCTTCATTGTGAATTAGAAACTAAGTTTTGGGACATATGGGCAGGATATGCAGACAAGGGTGATGCTGTGTGTTTTTAGACCCAGTCTATAGGAGCAGCACTCAAATCTTATGCACTCACACAAATAAATAATATATGTTTCATAAAACTCATTAAATCAAACTTAAAACTAAAACTACATATACTATCATGCACTAACCAGCACCAACTCCAACTTCATATAAAGTCTCCCCATTTCCATTGCAGATCTTCTCCTGAATATCTAATCGAAGCTGGTCAAATACATCATCATCTGGACTGATCAGCATTTTCTGCGGGTACAAAATCAATTGAAAAATGCACTTGGGGAATAACAAAAAATTCACTTAAAGGCGATTTTTGCCAATTACAATCACATAAAGCCTGTATGCTCATGGACCCAGGGCAGTGTTCCACTAGGATCATTATTCTTAATCATTCATATTTTCAATGCAGAGAAAAAGACACTACCCTTATTTGCACATATCCAGTCTCTAGCTGTTATGTGTAACATAATGAAACCATACTGAAACCAGAGTCCACCATACACAGACTTCTCTTTATACACCGTATGCCCTTCGTTAGCCTGACCACAACAATGCACTCACACATCATATCACTCCAATTCTTTCTATCCAAAGCATGCCCTTCATCCTCCTAATTGCCAGGGCCCAAATACTACTAGTCTCCTTTACTCCATCCTTTCACTCCTCCTCCACTTCTGACACAAAGATACTCTGTCAGTCTCTCTCTACACATACCTTTTACATGAAACTAAACCATGCTTACAACACAACCACATCTTCTGTCGAAGTCATTTCTCATGTGATCAACCCATTTCATTCCAATTTTCATCATCAGGTATTTCATATCTAGCACATGCATCACTATCTTTTTTCCTTTTCCTTTACATTCCATGCAACACTATCATGACAACTATTCCTTCAAACACACAAATCCTTTCCCTTATGGACAAAGACCTTTCCTTATATTTTCCTCTTGAGCCACCCAGGACCAAGATCACATTCCCCTGTGGCTCATTTCAGTCCCCGTAATGTCCATTCCTAGGTTCCCACAGTACTCTAATTCCTCCAGGTCCTCCCTATTTACCTTACACTCAGAAGGTCCTGTTTCACCTTACCTTTGTTCATATCAACAATCAACTTTCTTATTTTCCACACTCTTAAACAATCAAAAGCCTCTAAAGTTTCTCTCTGGAGCCTACCACCAGTGTCCTCTCATCCTTTCAAAGAACCTGACTTAACTCCCATGTATCCTATATCCAACATACTGTAAAGCCATTCATTGCTCGAAGACCTTTGCATCTGCCTCCCTTAGAATCCCATCCATAAAAACACTAAAAAGTTATGGTGACATCACAAGTCCTTGATAAAGACCTACTTACACAACAAATTACTCACCCTCCTCCCTTCCTACTCTCAAGCATGCCCTTTGCATCAGTAAAAATGACCCAATGTATTTACTTACTTTCAATTTACCTAACACTGCATGTTCCATAAACCATCAATGTCATCTCTATTATATGTTTTGAAGATCCACATTACTTTCTTTCTAAATGTATTTCTCACACATTCTTCTGAGGAAACACCAGGTCCTACCTCTATCTCTCCAGGAACCACATTGTTCCCCCCTAAACAGGTGTCCAACGGGTTTAAAAGTCCTTCTTCATAAAGTAAAAATTGTTAATTACATACTGTCTTAAACTGTGTGTAAATGTATCACAAACCTTCAACATGACAAAGTTTTCCCTCGGTAGTTCCTGCCGTGGGCTATCCAGCTGACTTTCCTTTCCTGGTGACATTGGTGCGGATGCATCATGCTTCTTGTTCTCTGCCATCTTGAAATAACTTGTCCTTATTAGATTCAAGATTTCACTTTTTCACACAGCTTATCAAATATTACTTTGTACTGCAATGGAGTCCGTTGCAAGGGAGGGTAGCCCACTTAAGGATAAACACCAGGGATATAATCAGTATGAAAGACACTCCACTCATTAGCTGTTCATATACATGCTAATAATGGTAATGGTGGTAATATTGTTCTTAAAATGCCTTGAATAATCACTAACATATGCCAAGGAAGAAACACCAAACTGCTCGATCTGAAAGGAAAAGAAATCTTTTCTTTATGCGTATCTGTCATAGTAGTAAATACAGAAAAATCTCCAGTTTGAATTTCTAAAGACCCTACAGGGTTCAAATTTCAAATGACTGGATTATACATACTGATCTTTCCAGTGGACTCATGCTTTTTACATGTTACTAATACGGGAGTCCCAACGTATAACATCCAACCAATGAATATACATACCAACATGCTACAAAAAACAATGTTAATTCCCAGTCCAGCATACAATCAATTACTCATACTCACAAACCACAGAACAGCAACTTTTGCTTAATATGATATTCTATTATCTATAAATACTCCAGAATACATTATCGTAACACACTACTAGTCACATATAGTTATCTATTCTAATTTTATGCATTTCTTTATACTATCCGACTTATGAACAGATCAACTAACAAACAGGGCTCAGGAATCTAATCCATTCATAACCTGGGGACCCCTTGTATATAGTATATGTATATGATACTATAAAAAACAATCTAAAAAGTATTCATCTACAGTACTGCCTAAAAACTCTTTCTTTGTCTCCATTTCTAAAACATGTAATGTAGACTAATGTATTAACATGAAGATGACGATGAAGTTGGGGATTAAACAATTGTGGCATGCCATTATAATGGCAGAAAGGTAAAAATACAGAAATAACTGACAAGTAAGGAGCACTACAAACTTGACTTCAAAATTTAGAAAATTTTATACAGTTTAGGCTGGAATCTGAAATACACAAACATCTAAATTTCTGACATTCAGACTGGATATCTTCCACTTAAATCATTCTTAAAAAGAAAAACATACAGTCTGATGTATGAGCAACATGACACAAACTGGAAATGTACACTATCAATAGGTTTCAACCTAATTCATTTGTTCATAATTACTGGCAGTACTAGTAACAAATAACATTATCCTGAAAATTTAATTCTGAGGATATATATCAAAACAGCATTCAAAGCAATAACTACCACATACTGGGAAACATCTAATGCCTCATTTATGGTACAGAGAGGGGGAATATTTGGCTTATGTTGTATAAAAATGTTACACTATGGTAAAAAAAAAATAAGTTCGACTATCAATCTGAACAAGAATTTCATCGAAGATCATATCAGCCAGGCAGTCTAATTGATGATATAACAATGATTCCATGAAGTGACTGCCTATTACATCACTAAGGGAGGATTGATTTTGTTGATATGTAGTGCATAAACAATAATGAACACATTCAACTCTCAGCGACAAATGTTTTTTGACAAAACTTTCAAGTAATGAAAGTTCTTCAACAAGTCCACTCATCAGTAGACTGCTAAACATTCTTAAATGTACATAAAACTGTTTATCAATCAATCATCATTTCCTCCACTTCCAATATTCATCAGCAATGCTAACAGCTAGGTTATGATCACCTGTAATAGGGAAATGACTATTCAATTACAAGTAATCAAAGACCCTTCATCTTGATTAATGCTATCAGGTGCTTTAAGATATCAAATATCATAAACATATTTTCAGTAAAAACTGATCGGTGGGTCTATAACAAACTTGTATTTGTACAAATGACAATTTGAGAATTTGACTATCTATCTATATTTCTGATGCCTGTTCCCACCTGGAATTCCCTTAAGGGGGTGGCTATGCCAGCAGTTTCTATAACTAGTGAAATCCAGTGTTGCTTCTTAGCCTTTTGTGCCTCACCCTTAACAGGCCACTAACTGAGGGCATCTCCAGTGCAGTGTTTGCAGATGATCATACTGAATGTTCCTGCTGACTACTTCTTTCTAATGCTCCTGCCTAATTTGACTAACAATAGTAACTGAACTTACTATCTAAGTAACTAAAAAGCCACCCAGTTCTCTGAGATACAATCATTTCTTACATACCATTCTTGTTTTGGGCTATTCACTACTCTCCAAATGAGTCCATAATCTCCCCTCCCCTTCTTATTGCTGAAAGTTCACAGTTTGCCTACCCTTGATCAGATCCTGGATACATGCCTGAGTGAATTCCCAAAAGATATCATATTTGGGACTGGGTTTTCTACAAGGTGAAGGCAGGATCAGGAGTCTATATTTCTTATCTGTTCTGTAAATTTTCTTTTCAACCTTAACAAGTAATTCTACTACGTCTTAAAAAGAGTTTAAGAGTTCACTTGTTACTAAAAGAGAGTCTTTTACATACAGTTAAAGTCCTCCGCATGTCCTTTCAGTCCTGTCACGTCTACATAGGTTGTTATTTGGAATCCAGACCTCAATATTCATATGACCTTTAATGTATATTTCGGTAGAGGCTGTAAACACTACATTTGACTCAGTCAGAGATACACTTATAAAAGAGATTTTCTTTGTCTTGCATGATTTGAGCCCATATGTGGGCATATATGAAGCATGTTCCGTGTCTTATTTATGAATTGTTTTGGGGGCTTAATATTCTGTGCTCTGTTGAACCTGGCAGAGTTTTCAGAACCTTTTTCATTCAGTAAAGGGAAGCAAGTGTCATCTCTTTCTCTGGTAGTTCTCCCCAGCCTATGTTTGACCTTGTCTAAGTCAAAAAAAATAAAAAAGACACATATGGCAGATATTGTGATCATTTCTAAGTAGTACTGTGGGTAGTGAAACATGTGAATCTCCCCAAAATGGCACTTTTATCTTAAACAAGTCCAGACATTATATTCTTTTTAAGTGTTGAAATTTCCATTTTCCCTAATATGATGCACCAATCTTGCCAAACATGTGAAATCTTGCATCTACAGACTGTAGACATTATGTGATTTCCATGTTCATTCACTATTTCATTATTCCCACCTCTGTCCAGTGCTGGGTCAATGTCTATGGTACCTTCAATATTCATATCCACTGGAACATTCCTAATTTCCGTATCTGCATTTGTAATGGTATATTTAAGTGTATTTTCCATTAGTTGTACAGCATGAGCATTAACAGTAAAATTTTCTATACTGAGTATCGAAGAATTTCAAAAAGTATTTTCATAAGTCTGGGATGAATGAATTAGACATCCACAGAAGATAGTCTTCTCAACACATGTAATGGAACCCAAAATCAAAATTCATATTCAGAAAAAAAGGAAATCAGGTGTTGTACCCTTTAAAGTGGGAGAAATTTATGAAAATGACCCAAAGGAGATATGTACGATGTTAGCTGAAAAACACAAACTAGTTTTCAGCTCAAAACGAAGAAGAAATTAAATGATAAGCAGTTTAATCATCAAGATGAAAAATAACTCATGGATAACGAGATATCAGGTGTTGATAGAATAAGACAGACAGATAAACTCAGAAAAAATGCAGCTCCCAGACCAGATGGTATTCCAGCCATATTCTTCAAGAAGGCGAGCCCAGGATAACACCTAAGCAGTATATAATAATTGGTTTGACTCCAAATGTAATAAAAGTCTATTAAAAAGATAAATGAACACATATCAGAGCATCTGATCAGAACTACATAAATGAAGGCCAACATAGATTTGTACCAGGGAAAAGCATACAAACTCAATTGTTAGTCCATCATATTTATATACAGTACAGTATATGAAAATTTTATACAAGGTAAGAAAACTGATACAGTTTTTCTCAATTTTACAAAGGCAGTTGAAATTGAACCACAGAATTTTAATGGAGAAAGTAGCTAACCATAACATTTAAGGAAAGTAGGAAGATGGATTAAAGTGTTTTTAACTAATAGAAAGGCTAAAGTAGAAGCAAACAGAACTACATCACATGAGTATGTCCTATTTGGATTATCATAAAGAACGGTGTTAGCCTTCATTCCCTTTATATTAATGATATCAGAAATCAAGAGAAGAAAAAAAAGAGTAAGGAGTTTTGCTGACACAAGAGTAGGCAAAATGACTGTACCAGCTGATCAACTGAAGACATAAAACAAAAATTGGCAGAAGTAAACCTAATGGAATATAAATAATAATAATTTGGGAAAATAAATTATGGAATGAGTATGAATTCTTCAGTGCCACCATGTGGAGGCCTTAATGAGAATGTGATAGGAAGTGAGATAAATGTAAAAGTGGGTGTCACCATGAGAATCTAGTTTTCAGGGAACATATTGCAAAGACCTCACAATCAAGCCAAGTAATGAGTAGTACAATTTTGAGAACATTCACTACAAGAGACAGAAAAATATTGAAGAAAATGTTTACTGTATACATAAGAAACAAAGCTGAGTACAGCTATGTAGTATGTTCACCCTACAAATGAACAGAAATAAACAAATTAGAAATAATTCAAATGCAAACCATGAGCAAAATCAGGGAAATGTAACAAATGAATTACCATGAAAGTCTCATAGAGCTTGACCTATATAGCCTACAGAGAAGTGAAAGATACATGATAATCTATGCATGACACCAAATTGATTTAAAGGTTAAATAGAAAAACATATTGAGCCTGAAAGCATCTCAATAAGAAAGACAGAAAGCTACTAAATCTACAAGAATACCATGGAAAATACCAAAATTCAAAGTCTAATGATACAAAAAATATATGAAAAGCCAGCGATGAATCTTGAATGAATATCCAACTTGCACAGAACTACAGAAGCATTTAAATGAAAACTTAACATGAGGTTGAAATCAGTTCCAGATTTACCCAGAACAGATAATGAAGTAATGCAGGTGGCAGCAGAGAACACTATCTCTCTCTCTCTAAAGTGTTCCTGTGTTATTTCCCTACATGCATTCAACAAGCTACTGATATACCATCATTGTCCTTTAAGAAAGTCAAATTGTCTTCCCCCATTGCTATGAATGTTCAACAGCCTAAATTGTCAAGGTTATTTCAGAATGTCATCTCCTCAACTTCTATTCAAAACAATTACCAGTCTTGTCTCTTTCTAGATGATTATCTCACTATTCAACCTTCTGTGTGTTATATCTCTCCCCACCTAATACCAGTATGTCTAATTTCCCTCCTATACCTTGCTATCTTTTAGTAGTCTTTCTCTTTGCTATGTTATTTCCTTTAACCCCCCCTCCCTCTCTCTCTCTTCCACCATTCCTTCCCTCACCTCAGCCAAGATGTTGGTGGAGAGAGGGTGAGAATTGCTAACAGTCTTACAATTTTATGTTATCCTTTCTCTGTTTTAAATTACAACTTTACCTTGGGATGGTACTGTCTGTCTGTTTGTATTTCTGTGGTTTGACAGTTTTATCAGTTCAAGAAATAAAACAACCTTACCCTAATTTTATCTGAGGTGATCAACACAGGTATAACAGTTCTACATGTAACATAATCTCCAATATGATCTGGCCATAAGTTAATATCAATTTGACAATACTTACATCATCAATCATGAAAATTTACTATGATGTAATCTCAACCATATACAGCAAATGTAAATATGTAATCAAAGGACACCTGCTAATGAAAGTACTGTGGCCTTGGGCTGTAGGAGTCTTTAGAAAGGTCCAGGGTAACATCAGGATTCTTTCACAGAAGTCGGTCCTGGTGTAATTATAACTAAATAAAGAAAAGGAAACCAAAGTAACTCATAGAAATAGAACAGTACATAAATCGACCCCTAGCAAATGGAAGAAATTATTTAAAAGGGTGCTGATGATATGTAAGGGCATTAAGTAATCCTAAAATAACAAATGATCTGACATGGATGGGATTTGGACACCACGGAAAACGTGGCATACAGTAAGCTTAACACTTAAATAAACCAAGAGAACTCATAAAATATCATCTTGGCCATGTCAATTTATAAGGTACTTTATGGAATTGCATGAAAGTGGTATCATTACATTGTTCATCGTCGGTAAAAAAAAAGATTTAGAGAAGCACCATACAAGGGTAGATGAAACATAGAAATCAACAGAACCAATGAAAATCTCACCTAACTTCCACTAGCAGCCAAGTCTTATGTTAACTTTCAATTTTGTGGTTAAAATTTAGCAGATACACCTATGACTACATCATACGAACTGGCAAAAAAAAATAAACAGATGGCACTGCCACTGGTGGCTTCACTACAAGCAGTCATTCCATGCAGTCACCAGCAGCAGACCACATAAATATTAGTCTATTTCAAATATAAGTCTCAAATGCTAGGAAATGTTAGGTGAGGTTTTCAAAGTTTCTGTTGATTTCCATGAATGTTACACAGACATTTATATTAATTAACAATCTTTTCCTTGATCTTCATGGCTCCAAGAACTATCTTTTATCACAGGATATAAAATTTTTCCAAATCACACTGAGCCCTAAATCACTTCTTATACATGAAGGGAATGTGTTGATACGAGTTATAAGAAGATATGTACAAAAAAAGAATGGCTGAGCTAAACATATAAAAGTACAAAACTTCATCAAAATAGCTACATAAACCTCACAGTATCCCACCGCAGTTAAAATTTGCAATATTTTCCTTATTTTTTGAAGATTACATTAATACAGTATCTGGTCTTTATATACAACTGGTGGGAGGTTTGGGTCTTGCAAGCATTTGCTTCCACACAAATCAATCCCAGCAAAAGTACCTGCTTCCAGCATACATTCTTCACCATGTAGCAGCAAGACGACAACAAAAAAGTTGGTATATTTTGAATGTGATATAAAAAATTAGAGTATATCTCTGCTCCTAAACACAACTAGGTTGAGCTTTCATAATATCGAGTTTTAAAAGGCATCATTACTGTTTTGGACATCCAGCGAATTTTGTTAGATTACAGTAGGTTAAATTTGGTTGAAATTGTTTTACCAATAGAGTTTGGTGTCTTTGGAACAATTCTGACTTTCATTTCTAACGCAAACAGGAGCACGTTCGAAAGGTAATTTTACCCTAATAGTTACACCTACATTAACCTCACCTTTTCCCTGCTCTTCATAGCCCTCCTCACTCTCACTTAGGATAATAAAATGACAAACACACACACACACACACACACACACATCATAAAGTTTCTAAGTCTTTAACACTTATACACACTCACCCATGACCCCTAGAGTTTAGCACGAAAAGGTAAATCTCATTAAGAGTGACATCGCCTGGCAGATGCATCCTTGCCGCTCTTCCCCAGTGTGAGCTCCCACTAGCCTTCACGTACTAAGACAGTCTCTACCCACCTTGTAGCGAGATCCAGGATATGCATCACACTCTGTTCAAGATGTAGTGTGGACGAAGTAATCTTTCTATGGTGTGAGATGGTGCAATAATTCGGAGCTCCTGCTTCACCTGCCTGCCAAGCTTCTACTCTCACTCCACCACAAACAACAATATTGTCAGCACCTTCCCCACTTTGATTTCACGTAATCTATCACTTCAGTAGTAAATCGAGCACAATCCGTCGTATATTGCGCCACCTGATATAAACTCTTGATGACAGAAGTTCAGGATAGCGTAATTTGTGTCAAATATGTCCTCAGCCCCGCCAGGAGACACCAATGTTGTGTATAAGCTGGCCAACATAGGGAACCAACCCCGCAAATGGAGAGTTTAGATATATCTACGTTTATCTTTAAGGAAAAGTCCAAAAACCTTTACATCTTATTTTTTACTGAATTCTTTATGATTTACCAAGCATGCTCCTGAAGATACTATGCGAGGAAACAAAGATAAGATAAAGGTAAAAATGATGCACATATGTGATTTCATGATCATTTTTTGATATCATAAGACTGTTGCCAAGATAAGAGTACCTGAGGCAATTTTTCGTTACGTCAGTAACTTTTAATTAACATAAATGCATCTGAAAAAAAAGTATATAAGCACAACAGAGCGTGTTCCCTATGTTGTTGACGGCATTTAAGTGCCAACTGCATTAGCTCTTGTGATACCGCGACTTTATGAATCTGAACAAGAATTCATAATCTATATATTTACTGTTACCCTCCCAGTTTACGTTACATAAACGTAATTTAGTCAATTACATCAGATAATATCAGATTTTTCAACTGAGGACCAATGGAGCATCCCATACTTACCAAAATGCACTGGTCTCGGCATTTCAGACAAAACTTTACTCGATTCATTTTTTAGACAAAATATTAATCTTAATCCATTAACCTGAGAAGTCCATGGATTCATTATGTTCTGATGTAAACTTTATCAAGATATTCATTGGCTGAAGTTGACAAAGGTGCAGGAATAACGAGATGTCACATTTATATAGAAGACTCAAATTTCCATGAAGGTACAGTATTAATAGAAAGGAAACAGGGGTACAGAACTCTCAAAACTCACTGAAAAGAGTGAAAGATTCAGAGAAGTGATTACGAGGTTGCTTGACACAATGAGAAATGAACTCCAGCATATAGAAAGTGCCAAGGATGGAGAACTCGCATAAAATGTCACAAAGTCTGCAAGACCCGAATGGAAGCGGCATCAGGAGTGCAGGACTCACATAAGTGACGATTTGGGTGAAGGACTCAGAAGGTGCCCACAAGGGTGCAGAACTCAAAAAGGTAGATCAGGATTGGAGAACTTATGTACGTGATCACGCTTGCAGATTTCAAGTGGCCACAAAGTTAAGGAAGTGAGGTAAGTGATCACAAAGATACCTAAGGCCTAGGAAAGTGGCCTTAGGGATGCCGGACTCGCATTCCTGTCAACAGGGTCGCCGGACGAAGATGGCTTTGACAGAAAAGTACTGAGTTTCAGAAGTATCCTTTAGAATGCAAAAGTTGCGGAAAGGTGGTGAAGGGTACAAGATTCATAGGAAAATTTATGGCGAGGATTTGAGGACATTTTGGAGTGCTAAGTGTTTTAACGGCGCCGAAGGTGACTGGTAGGATGGGTAGTATAGGCGTCGCAGGAATGTACCCCTGGCGATGAATTCCACTTATTAACTACTGTATTTAGGAAAGTGAATTTCTTAACATTCTTTCTTTCTCCCATTATGTATAATTCACAGCTACGGCCTCTTTGCAGGTATTAGATATTGCACTATATCTTTTTTCTCCAGTACTTTCACACATTTAAACAGCATTACTTAAGTATATCTCCTCCCATTCTGCTGTTTTCTGTGGTTGGAAGGATTTGCGCATAAATTTTCCAAGGTACACGCATGACATGAAGCTATTCTCTATATCTCTTTTCTAACATATACATTTATACGTGTGCGGGTTTCAAGTAACCTCAGCTATTCCAGGTTTGGAGGTTAATTCTCTGATCATGTCTTCATCAATGTAACAATACTGGCCGGTAGTCTGTACATATTTTCAGCTTCCTAATTACTGTGGTCTGCTGGTGATAACAGAAATTACAGTTATACCCAGATCTTTCTTTCTTCACATTATTCGGAATTTGATCCATCTTACATCTGGACCTTCTTCCATCTCCAAATTCAGTCAAATAGCACTGTGATGACTAAAAGTTGCAACCTCCTTATCAAGAGTTGTATTTATTCTACCTAAAAGGAAAAACAACTTTTGTTCTTTATTCTAATGGAACCCGCCACAGGGACAAGAAAGGAAGGAAATGTAAAGATAGCAAAAGGAAATGTTTGGTCGGTAGATAAAGGACTGGGTTTTTATTTTCCTACCGTTATTGTTCAAGTAATTATATGTGTAGTTTGTCAGGGAACATAAATATCATTGATTAGTAGTTATTCCATGAACATACTGGCCTTCGCTTAGATTCAGGCTATTAGATGGGTAGCTGGAACTTTGTAGTGTTCCGCAATACCTTGAAAGCCAGTGAGATAAATGCAAGATTTCTGGACATAATTTTTCACCCTTACTGACGGTTAAACATTAATTCACCCAATCACCTAACCTAGAGTTAACCACTTCACATTCTTTAATAATATTGCAGAAATCAGCCACCTTTATGGTGGAGGTTGTTGGGATGTTTGGTCTGTATCACAAGGATACTTTCTTTAGTTAACAAGGAAAAATTGTAGGAATCTTCCTGCTTTTTCCAGATGTCTGCCATCTTATCGTTACGCTAATATTTGCTATCATGTCCGCCTGCAGGGGTTTATAATCAAAGTAAACATACTTAGCAGAGAGCGTGTATGGCCTGAGAATTATCTCTAACATATGATGGTGACCATGATTTTTCGACTAGTGGTTGAAAATTAACGTTCACGGCATTAATGACCCTGTCAGTCGATAGGGTCAAGCCCAAATAACCAACCAACCTGACGTTTGTCCCATTTATTGCTGGACAGGTATGCGGAGGGGGGTAGGGGAATTATATCATCTCTCATACTGATGCCTATTTGCGAGTAAGAGGTAATCGAGTGAGTGAGACCTGTATTCATCCAGTGCATACAGTAGTGAGAGGGCACCAGCGTTGGTTATCCGATGGTACTTTTTGCCCTTAAGAACTTTATTTACATAAAGTTAAGATTAGGTGAGTCCGTTTGTGATTTCCTTGCTATATATATGATTTGCATATGCCAGCGGCATTACAGTCTGCGTTGTTTTTTGACATTGGTGTACGACCATTCTCAATGTTTATATCGATTTCGGCAAATGTTTTCAACAAGAGCAAGAATAATGTAACAACTGGTATCACGAGCGAGAGATTACAGAAACTTTAGATGCCAAAACATCAAAAAAGAGTCGCTTAGATTCCAGCTATCAGGATCAGATTGAAGGTAAAAATTCAGGTGAGAGGCCAAGCCTGACGAAGTTGATTACGTTAAAGTACGTGATATATCGTGACTTGATCGTAGTGACTTGT